>CAUYQG010029154.1:0-15361 GCA_963574415.1 Tarsius wallacei
GACCATTTCTGTCTGTAATAGTCTGATGTAAAATCCTTTAGAGTGAACCGACCACCTGAATATGAAATGATCTGTCCCTACTTATTTCTAATTATGAACAGGCAAATTTGTTAAAAACCCTTTATAGCAGGGCACGGTGGCTCAAGCCTGTAATCCCAGCACTTTGGGAGGTGGAGGCGAGAGGATTGCCTGAGCTTAGGGGTTCAAGACCAGCCTAAGCAACATGGTGAGATCTCATCTATAGTGGGAAACTGCCAGGGGAGGTCAGGGGCAGGGTTGGCAGTGGTGGGAAACTGCCGGGGGCGGGGGCACACCTTATCAACAAGGGTACCTGAATAATGAACATTTGTATGCCTAACCCTGAATTGTACACCACATATTTGAAATAAAAAATTAAAAAAAACTCTCTCACAGACAAAATAAATAAATAAAAATAAAACAGTAGTCAAATTTGTGCTTGTTTCTTTTGATTCTTTTTATCTGGTCAAATAACAGCTGTCTGGATACACAGTTTCACTTTATCAGATATATAACACATTATGTACCGGATGTTAAGCATTTTAATTTAGGGATTTTATATATTATAATCAAGATAACACTCTCTATCAGACTTGGCCATTAGCTCAATATTTCCTTTCTTTTTCTTTAATTTTTAAGATGAAATACAGGCCACAGAAGGATGCACTTTTATACAATGAGTTAACAAATCTTTGTTATTGTTCATACTTCAGCTTGATGAGACAGATGTGACATGTCACACTTTTATGAATCAAAGCTACTGGCTAAAAAACTATGGGCCAGGTTCACTACAGATAAAATTACAGTGTGAGGGCAGCAAACTAAAGAGATGATATATTATGGATTATCTGTCAACAATAGAATTCAAAACAATTGAATTAAAATCATGACATCCTACCCAGAACCACCTAATTATTTGTGAAAAGGCAAAGAAATCCATCTCACTTCTAATGTCCACATCTTATGTCTTAAAACCCATATAAGAAAGCACATAACATTTCCAGTCACATCTCTCTCTCTCTCTCTCTCTATATATATATATATGTATATATATATACACACACACACACACATATATACACTTTTTTGAGTCGGAGTCTTACTTTTGTCGCCCAGAGGCCCAGAGGCTGGGGTGCAGTGGCATGATCATGGCCACCGCAGCCTGGACCTGCTGGGCTCAGGTGATCCTTCCACCTCTGTTTTCCCAGTAGCTGGAACTACCGACACATACCACCATGCCCGACTAGTTTTTGTGATTTATTGTAGAGACAAGGTCTCACCAACTTGCCCAGTCTGGTCTCAAACCCCTGGGCTCAAGTAATCCTCTTGCCTCAGCCTCCCAAAGTGCTGGGATTACAGGTTGTGCCACCGTGCCTAGCCTTTATTAATATTTTAGTGTAGTAGTTCCTTGCCCTGAATGCACATTCAATTTATGCGGGGAGCTTTTACCTATTCCCAGTTCCTATTTAAGCCCAAACAAGTTAGACTCTCTAGAGGTGGGACCCAGCCACTGTCATTTATTAATGGCTCTGCTGGGAATTCTACTGTGCAACCAGGAGGAAGAACCATGTGAATAGAGATTACAAGTATAAATTAGAGTCAGATGATTAAATTCAAAGTGGTTCCTGACTACTGATGCTGAGCAAGCTATTTAATCCTTCTTAGAACTAGTTTTCAGCTGATTTGAACACCTACTACTTCGGGTTGTTTTAAGGATTAAATGAGCTCATTCTTAGCATAGATTAAATGCTATTTCTATTATGCAATGAGGGAAAAGCCACCTCATGTGCAGGTGAAGTATGGTAGTGTGTGCTAATCTCTGAAACTGCATTGTAGTTCTTGTGCTCCAATACCTGATGGCATTCTATACCTGATCACGTCCAGGATTAGAACTGAAAATTTTTCCTTATATACAATTTTGTGTCTTCTTAAAGAAATACAGCAATATGGGTAAGGGCATACACTCTGGAGCTAACAGCCAAGTTCAAATCCTGACTGTGCCGTCTGCTAGCTCTCTGTCATTGGCCAAATACTTAACGTTTCCATCATCTGTAAAGTGGGCAATTAAAAGCACTTGCCTCAAAAGAATGCCGTGATGAGTAAATGCATTAATATATAACATATATAAAGCACTTAATATGTTCTTGGCACGGTGTAAAATTCTCAATAAATGTTTTCTATCATGATGATGATTATAGTAATGATAATGATGGTAGTTAACTTATTTACTGATGATTCAACCAAAGATGTGTATTTTTCAAGAGTGAAAAAAATCTGACAATGTGCTAACCAGTTCTTTCCATCCTTCTTAGCTGCTCTTTTATTCCATACCCACAAGAGCCAAATAATAGTTTTGAAGGACAGAGTTCACACCTCTTTTATTTATCTGCTAGATCACAGAATTTTTGGAATTAATAATTTATACCCATAACCACATCTTTAAGATGGCTTGAAAGATCATATCCTATTGATGCTTAACCAGTTACATTTTATTTGTTCACACTTTTGTTTTACAAATATTTTTGATCATATATTGTATAGTTGCATGTGATCACAGATTGATGTGATGTTAGAAGAAAAAAGAGAACTTATAGAGTATTGCTATGCTGCAGTTCTCATAAAAAACTTTTTTGGGTTTTAATAGAAATATTCTTATTGATGTCATGAATACAGAGATGCTTGATTTTCCCCAAATAGAGCTGAATATTATATTTTAGCATTTAATATTATCATTTTGGCATCTGTAATCAAAATTTAATATTTTAAAAGTGCTGTACCACAGAAACATTATGCAATTCATGAATTTTCTAATTATTTCTTCCCACTATAGCTATTAGGTGATGTTTTATCAGAACTAAAATGTCTACAGAGAAGATCACATAATAGTGTCAAGAATCCAACTGAATATTATTGCACTTAGCATTCAGTATAAGGAGTTTACAACTAAAGCTGTGGAGGTACTTGTCGTAAGGGAGTCATTATAACGTATCATATCTGACAAAAGGCACATAATAATTTTTTTTGCATTTTATGTTCTGAGGGCTTTAACTTTTCTAAAGCCAAAGTCTTTTCTTATGACTTTTACTTGATCCTTAATGTGCCAGCAGATGTTTGTGAGTATATTCAATGAAACAAATGCTATTATGAGCTATGGAAAACACCTTAAGGCAAAGCAGGCAACTTATTAACTATGACTTTATGAGGCTTCGTGAATTCCATCTTGTGGAAGGCAAATAAGATCCTTACATCTGGCATTGCATTTTTCATAACACTTCACAGGCGCCATCCAAAAATTCCCTCTGCTGAAGCTTCTAGCAATGACTGGTCAATGACAAAGAAATAAAATGCAGAGGAAAAGTGGTTACAGAAGTTACATTTTCCATAGGACTGCAATACTGGTGTCGGGAGCTCCAATGACATTCTTTCTGACATGAGCAAAGTTTGTTTGTATGGAAGAGAGTGCCATGAACCTATCATTCAACCAATGTCTCAGTGTCCAGCATGAGAGCCCTCATATATGCTGGTGAATTTATGGTCTCAGATCTTGACAGTTGTATCTAGTCGTGCATTTATTCATTCATCTTACAAATAAAGTGAGAACCTACTGTGTGCCAGGCAATGTTCTAGGTAATAAGTAAAATATGACAAACATTCTGTCTCTGTGGAGCTTCATTCTAGTGGAGGGCAGATGAATAATAAGTAAATATATAATATGCCAGGTGATTATAACTGCTGTGGAAAAAATACAGAGAGATAGTGCCAGAGTGAAGCTATTATTTTACATAGCCTGAGTGGTCAGTCAGTCAATCTCTCTCTCTCTCTTTCTAATATATATATATATTTGTATGTGTAAATAGGATTATGAGATATATTTGATTTTTAAAAATATGTACATATACAGAAGTATATATATTTATATGAAACATATATTTATATATGTGTGTATGCATATATATATTTCCTATCCCCTCTAATTCCCACTTCACAGGCTCTTCCAGGGCCTTGTCACTCCCACCAACAGCTAATGTTTATGTTCTCTCTGCTTGAAAAGGGGTAGACCTTTGGATTGCCTTGACTAAAAAGCAGGGCAGCTGGGTCATGGAAATGATACACCTTTTGCCTGTCTCTCTCTTACAGAATGCTTACCCTCAGAACCCCGCTACCATGACTTAAGACTGTCCAGAAAGCATGGAGAGACTCACCCACAAACAGATACAGAGGCTCCCAATTCATATCCCCAACTGGGCTCAGTCCAGACCTCCAACTGCAACATAGGAATAATCTATTTGCAAAAGCATAATCCTCCAAAACCCTTTTGAGCTGCCCCAACTTAAGTCATTTGGAGCAAAGATGAGCCTTCCCTCCTGAGCCCTGCCCAAATTGTAGGTTTGTGGGCAAAATAAATCATCGTCATGGTTTTAATCCACTGAGTTTTAGGATGACTTTTTATACAACAATAGATAGGGCAATATAAACACATATGCACAACTGATTTGGTTAAAGCTTTATTGATGTGCCCTTTCCAATATTCAGGATAAGATGGCAAGTAAAACAACTTGGAACTAACTTGTATGTCTTGAGAAAGGGACCACTGTGCTGCCTACCTTAGCTGCTAAGAATTCCAGCATGGCCCATTTTACGTGAGTTATACCCTTGGATGGTTGTGTTGGATTGAATCCTGATAGGAGGTCTGGACAGTTTTCTCGAATTTGAGTTCTATGTCCAGATTTTGGAGTACATATGATGTGGTAGGCACTATGTGCATTTCACATATCATCACTGATTTTCCTTCAAATGAAGTCTTTCTGTTAGCTAAGGCAGGTTTCATAACCACTATGTGACACATCCAATAAGATCACATGTGTGAAAGATGTAAAGTGCTGAAAACATTGAAGCAAAGAAAGTGGCAGGACAAGACAGTACGTATGAAAGGAGAAGTGCTACAGGAAAGGAAACGAGAGAGAATTTGGAAAGACTGAATGCTGAAGGCACCACCCATGCTACCTTTACAAGTACATAGTATGAAGTCAAAATTATGGAGGTGTTGTGAGACAGCTCAAATGCAGTCTTCCTGATCTGAAGAGTAGGACTTCAGAAAGATGGGCTGGAGAGCAAAAAGAATGAAATATGGAGCTCCATCTTGGTTTTAGTCACTGTATGAATTACTCAGGTAACATTGTTGAGCTTCCACATTTGGTTTCCTGGGCTTTGGGTTGGACTCAGTGTGGCTCCCTGCCACCTAGACTGATTTAATGAAGAATGCTGCCCAATTTTTGGCCCTGCGAGTTCCTATTTTGCCATTGCAGGTCCTGTCTTCTGAGCCAGTCTGATTTTTATTGACTTATAGTCTGCCCCAACCTCATTGGTGGTTCACAGTGACCATCTGTGGTTGACTGCCACTCCTACTCTGACTTTTAATTCTCTCTTGTTGCCATGGTTTCTTGAAGCCTGTTCTCTCATCTGTGCCTCTATATTATCAGGTACCTTTAAGAGAAGAAGAGGTGACAAAAGAAAAACGGGTTTCCTTCAGGGATTTCGTACATGTTGTCTGAGATTTTGCTCAGATTACATGAACTTTGAACATGCCTAGAGAAATGGATATGCTGCCCTTATTCACCCAGACTCCAGTGTTGCACCTTTGATAGTCTAGAAACCAGCCTATGACCACACACCCCCTTGCTCTGCTGCATGCCTCAAATTTGGTGTTCTTTCTGGGCTTCGTAGTCCACTAATTGGTTTCAGTTTTTGTCTTTTCTGTTCCAGTATTGACTGCAGCCATTTACTGTGACATCTCAGATCATTTAGAGCTTAGTCTGACATGTCAGAACAAAAGACTCCAACTACCTTGGCCCTCAGAAAACCTGTACACAAAACACAGTGCAGGTCACTTGTAAGCAAGGTCTTCGGGGGATGTCCATTGTATTTTGGATCCTATAGTCCAATCAATTTGCACAAGAGATTGGCAGAAAAATGGACACTTTGCTTGTTGTTTGCGACTTTCTCCTTCCCTGGTAATTTTACTTCTTAAATATCTATAGAATTCATCAAGTTTTTGTTGTCTCTACTACTGCATTGCCAGTCTAGAGGCAACATAGTTGCTTACCTGAATTATTGGCTGCAACACATGTGAATTTCTTTTTCTCTTTTTGTCCTTTTTCATACCCTTTCCCTAATCTACAATTATACTACCGCAAGCACACTTTTTGTAAAATGTCTATGTCACCTTTCCACCCTCTTACTTAAGACTCTTTCTCAGTTCCTCAACAGAATAAAGAAAAGAAGATTAATATGATTTATAAATGGGGTGTCCATATGTATTGGCTTGCAGTTACAATTGCAATTCCCAATTTATTTATTTATGTTACAATTATTAATATATCTTTGTCACTTTCAAAGTGTACAGGTTTGGACAGTACATTTCATATTCACCCAGCTTATAAGATGCTGTATTATTTTGCCTCTTCAGGCTCATCTCTATGTCTAATTGTCTAAGCCTCATATTATATGAGTAATTTCTCTGAAAATAATATACCTTCTTTCACTTCTAGATCTTGGCACATGCTTTATACATAGTTTTTTTTTTTTGCTCTTTGTCTGGTTGACGCCTACTTATTCTTCAGATGTCCCAGAGACTTAGAAATCCTTTTCTTTTTGTCCAAGACTAAGATATTTACTCTTCTCTTCATTTCCTATTCAACTCTCTAAAATCATTTTTTTCTACATGGCAAGTCTTTAAATATTAATTTGTTTCATCCATTAAACTTCAAACTGCTTAAAATTCAAATAATGTCGTGCTATTACATTCCAGTGCTAGTGCAGTTTCTAAGACATAGTGGTTCTTAGAAAATATTATTAAAATAATTGAGTAATGAATAAATGAACACGTCTAAACTCTAGTAGAGAAGATGTGTTTTGGAAGAGTAGACATATCTTCAGGAAGTTTAAAAGTACTTGCTGATACATCCTTGCTTTATTGATATCCATCCTCTCTGAAAGAAGGAGACCTCACTAAATACTTAATACAAGGCGCAAAGCGGAGGGAGATTTGGAAATGCTACACTGCTGACTTTGAAGGTGGAGAAAGAGGCTGTGAACCAAGAAACGCAAGAGTGCAGGCAGCCACCAGAAGTTGGAGATACAAGGACACAGATCCTCTGCTTAGACTCTCCAGAAAAAAATCAAGCTTGTTGATCATATTTATTTATAGTTCTTTACTGAGATATAATTGATATTGCATATATTTAATATATACATCTTAATGAATGTGAGCATATGCATTCACTTGTGGCGCCATCACCACAACCAAGATATTCAATATATTCATCATCTCTAAAAAATTTAATGTGTTCTTTCGTGTGTGTCTCTGCGTGTGCGTGTATTTTGGTGAACAGTTAACATGAGATCTATCTTCTTAACATATATTAAAATATGAAATACAATATTGTTAACAATAGGTTTTGTGTTGTAAAGCAAATCTCTATAGACATTTCTCCAAAGAAGATATGCAAATAGCCAACAGGCATATGAAAAGGTCCTCAGCATCACTAATCATCAAGGAGATGTAGATCAAAACCACAATAGATATCCCCTCACACCTGTTAGGATGGTTATCATCTATCATTAAAAAAATTGAAAGATAACAAGTGTTGATGTAAGATATGGAGATGTTAGAACCCTGTATACTACTGGTAGACATATGGAGTGATGCAGTCACATGGAAAACAACATGGAGGTTCCTCAAAAAATTAAAACTAGAACTCCCACATGATCCAACAATCCTATTATTGGGCATAAATCCTAAAGAACTGAAATTAGTATCTCAAAGAGGCAGCTGCACTCCAATGTTCATTGCAAGCATTCTTCACAATGGCAAAGACATGAAAACAATCCAACTATTCATTGATAGATGAATAAAGAAAGGTTTTATATATATATGTGAGTGTATATATATATATATATATATATAAACTTTTCTTTGTACTTTATACTTTACACTCATATATATATACAATAAAATATTCACATAGAAAAAGAAGAAGATTGTGTCATTTGTGTTAATATGGATAAATCCAGACGAAATTATACTAAGGGAAATAAGGCAGTCACAGAAGGACAAATAGTGCATGATTCCACTTACATGATCAAAACATGAATATAAAATACTCAAACTCATAGAAGGACAGAGTAGTATGGTAGTTGCCAGGGCCTGGAAGGAGAGAAAAATGAGAAACTGTCTCAATGTGAATAAAGTTTCTGTTATGCTACCTACTTATATCTTGACTTTAGTTGGGTGAACCTGATTTCAGAATTTTGACCTTCAGAACTAAAGGAGAATAAATTTGTTTCAAGCCTCCAGGTTTGTGGTAATTTGTTACAGTAGCCACAGGGAACTGGTTCAGTGTATAAGCAAATTTACATGTGCTGAAGCTTGAAAAAGTGCTTGCACATTTCTGCTTCTGCTCTTACTCCTATGCCAGCATTGTAGGATGAATCCTGGTTAGCAACTATTTTCAGAAAATAACTCATCAACATATGCCCAAATTGAAGAGCATGAACTTTTATATTGAGAGTGTTCCACTTAGTGTCCAGTAAAAATGATGAGTAAACATCCAAATCATGGCATTTCACAGTGAAATTTGGAGCAACACCACAAGCTAGAAGACAATGGGGACAATGCCATATAGTTTCCAGGAGAAAATGATTTTCAAACTAGATTTTTATACCCAAATTATCAAGCGATAATGAACTCATAATATTTATATTTTAGCCCTACGATTCTCAAAATATTTTATATTCCTTATAACTTTCATTGGGCTACTAATAAAGAATGTGCTCTTCCAAAGTAAACATGGGATCCAGGAAGCAGAGAATTCAAATGTGAGAGACCATGAGTGACCAAAGAATAATGAAGCAAGGAGATGCTAGCTGGCTCAAAAAGTTATTGATGTATATTAGAATAGAATGACTCCAGGAAAAGATGAAATTGATAGATCATATGATGCTATTGATGAATTGAGTTAAGATTTACATTTGCATTGGCGTGAATTACTGATCGTGACAGTGTATTAAGCAACCTAACAAACAACAATAAAAACTAGGTCATAACAACTCCAGAGCAGGGTTGGGGGGTGGGATGGGGTGGTGGGAAAGATAAGATATGTAATGATTGTTCTCAGAATGACCTAGCTGTCGATATTATTTAAGTAATTATAAAGTGTAGACATTGAATATTAATCTAACAAAAACGAATGCTTTAGCTATTCCCGGAAGATGGGAGGTAGAAGGGGGAGAAAGTTGTGTCTGGATAGAGATGTGTGCGTGGAAAGAGTTCAGTTCTGTAGCAGCAAGTCAATAAGTGATGTCTGAGGCTAATAATCAAGAGTTAAGAGTATACAATATCTAGAATTGTGAAGGAAAATATCTGAAAGAATTGCTAAAGCAATGAACATGGGCAACTCTGGGGCATCACAATTGCAAATGGAGAGTAGACCACATATTTTTGGGGGGAGTTCTAAACCTTTTCAGCTATGTCTCCATGAAACTTCATTTTTGCAATAAATTAATTTTTAAAACTTTGTTTCTTCTCGTTTCAGTCTCATTTTGAAATAACAGGAATTAAAAAAACCAAAACAAATGGAAGAAATTTACTCCTGTGAATAAGAAAGATATAATAGGAATCAGGAGATACAGGTTTCCTGCTTTGCCAACGATGTTTTTCCTCATCCGCAAAATGAGGGAGTTGGACTAATTGATCTCCAAGGCCCCATCAGGTCTAATGGTCTAATGTTCTGTTTCTCTGATTCCATTGTCATGCACCATGTACGATGACAGTGTGTAGTTGCATCCTTTTGATTTTTTAAAAAAATTGACATGGAGCATTTACTAAAAAAAAAGATTCTATCAATTAATTAGGAAAACAAATAATTGCTAGCATTAGACAGATGGTGAAACTCTCACAAAAGTAGAGCACACAGAATCGTGTACAACACTGTCCAGAAAGAATCCACTTATTTATGCTTTTGCAGAAATCCTCCAGATGTTTCTTTCCATCAGGAATAGTCCATGAACTGCAATAAGCATTTCTGCAACATACATCACAATAGCCTCTGGTTTGTGCATATGCTACATGGCAAACTAAAAGTTAGATCAAATAACTTATTCTTTAATTGGAATTTAACAAAACTTAGAAATATTTCCTTTTTCTGAAATCTCTGTAGGAAATTTTCTTTTCTTTTTTTTTTTTGAGCTGGGATCTTACTCTGTCACCCAGACTGGAGTGTAGTGGCCTCCTGGCCACTGCAGCGTTGACTTGCTGGGCTCCAGCAATCCTTTCACTTCAGTCTTCCAAGTAGCTGGAACTACGGGCGCGCGCTACCACACCCAGTTAATTTTTGATTTATTGTAGAGATGAGGGCTTGTCAAGTTGCCCACGTGGGTCTCGAACCCGCGGGCTCAGGCAATCCACTCACCCCAGCCTCCCAAAGTGCGGGTTACAGGCTGAGCCACTGAGCCCGGCAAGAAATTTTCTTTTAAACTTACCCTCAACTTTTTAATTCAAAATGAACCATAAAATATTAAAACTGGAGGAGACCTTATGTGTTCCATCTCACACATTAAAAAAGACAAACCAAAACAACAACAACAACCACAACAAACCAAGGGTCCAGTGGGATGAAGTGTTGTGCCCAAGGTCACAGACACAAGGATTAGCAGCACTACCTGGGTCAAGACCCAGGCCTCTGACTCCGTAACACCATGTTGACAGAGACAAAAATACCAATATACCCAGTGTGGGCTTGTTTATTAAAGTAAAAGTTAATGAGGAAAAGAAAAGCAAATATGAAAATTATAAGAAAAGCTTAAACTGCAAGTTCTTGGTAAATCTTTTAGAAAACAGAATCTGGAAGGCATTTAACCAAGAGCTGTGTTGTGCCAGCTTTTTAACTTGGCAGAAATAAAAGAATATTCTCTATAATCGAACACCCTGCCTGGATTCTGGGCTATAATAAATTAATGAAGTGAGCTTTTCCTTTGTATTAGATCATCAATGGCTACCATTTTCCAAGATAGAGATAATAAAATACCATACCATAAAATGCTCTATCAGCAAGCATTTCTTTAGTGCCAAGTAATTATTAATGCTGGAAAAAAAATACGCTTGGTCATCCTTGACAATACATTTCAAAATCTTAGGTCCTGAAAGTCTCTACATCTTTGTACCCTGTTTACACCAATTACTTCCTCTAGTATACTTCCCTCTTCCTATTGATTTTTGTAATAGAGAATTCTAGAATCAGAAAACTAAAAGGGTTTTATAGGTATTTGCTAGGCTAGTAGTTTGAGAAAAAATAAAGTAAATTGCCTGAAAAACAAAACAAAAAACAAACCATGGTTGGTATTGCAGATAAAAGCCTAACCAAGAAATATTAGAAAACTATATACAATCTTTACCAATTGTTTTAGAGCTCTTGCCTGTCTTGTTTCAGAATTACTTTCCAATTCTTTCAAATCTAGAACATATAGGCATGCTTATTTACAGCTACTTATTTGGGCAGATCCAGTACAGAATCAATAACTAGATTCACAGTTAACAGATTTCATAAAATTGTGGCCTGAAAGATGGAAAGTAATGTACAGTCTGCATGGTAACTGACTGTGCCTTTAAGAGTGGTCCAGATTAGTTGTCCAGGAGCTCAACAACTGTTCCTGAGGAGATTGTGAGCTTATACCTCCATACAGATTTGGGCTGACTATAGGGTGATCAACCCGAGACTGCCTAGGTTTTAGCCCTGAAAGTTCTGAATCCTAGGAAACCCCTCAGTTCTGGGAAAATGGGAATAGTTGGTCCCTCACTGTGGTGGTGGTGTTTCTTAAATACGTCTTTTAGACTTCCAAGTATTTGGGGAATCATAAGATGATATTTTGCCATAAAAAAGTTTGAATCTTGATTAATAGGTATTTACTTCCACAATCTTTTAATATTTAGCATGTCATCTTGCATATGTTATGAACTTTGGGGAAATGTACCATCTTGCTCTTTATTTGTTTGCAATTTAAATGCTTTACCAGAAGCCAGGTGGGAGAAGTGATGTGGAGAATAAGTCATTCTCAAAAGGGATATGTTGAAAGAAAAACAAATCCTGAAGAACACTGCTATACTCTATTCTAATACAGCTTTTATGACTTGCTGTGCCCATCACAAGCTCTATAAAAACACGAATAAGGTAATAGTTTAAAAAAAGTTTTGAACTTAAAATCATGTAATCTAAGATATTCTTGATTGAACAAAACAGTATGTTTATGCTCATATTTCCTACACCATCATTTTGCAATTTTGGATGGAAGGATTTACTATCAAATATCTACATTATTTTCAAGCCCTTCTTTTTCAATTATAATTGGCTTCTTTTGAGAGATCTCATTGCATGTCATCATCAGAACACGATTCCACATACTTCCCTGTTGACTTGTGTTTTTTTTTTTTAAGTCATTGCTGTTTGTTTGTTTTTCCCATTGAACTAAATTGGTAGCATGGTTTAATAAGAACAGCATGTGATTCAAACGATAAAACCAGAGGTCAATTCCTAGCTTGACAATCTACTAGCTATATAATGTTTAACAAGTGTCTGAGCATCCCTGAGCCTCTAATTTTTCACCTGTATATCGAAGGGTTTTGACAACATAGCCCATACCTCCATACAGCATTGCTTATATCCTACACACCTAGGTGAACCAAGAAGCAGTGGAAAAGAACCTCACTCATTTCCTCTCAGGCTTCAGAAAGAATTTTACACATTCACAGATGGTGGTGAGTATTTTATGCCAACCTACTTTCCGTACATCCTTTAAAAGCTGGGTCTGCTAAAGAGAAACAGATGACCCAACCAGACATGCACACATGAATACACATGCACGTGTGCACACATAAACATACACACAGCCAAATACATAGTCTTTGTTCATCTTTGAAAAGTTATACTTGCTGTTTCCCTCCTGCTGCTCCTAGATATTCATGGAACTGGTTTGTGTAAGGCACATGTGGAACGTTTGTAAAGGCTTACAGGGCCTTATGGTGTGGTTGAAGTTTGTATAGATTAGAGTTCCATATGGTCACTTGTCCATAGGCCAGTCAAGCCATTTTCTGGGTTCATTTTTGAAGCAGAGTGTCAAAAAGTGATAATCCTGTGGAATGTTGCAGAAGACATTTTTCTCTCTTTAACCCTTAGACAATTAGATATTTTTCCTGCTACAAAATGGGGATAACATTGTTTTCCTAATAGTTGTTATAATAATATAATATCCTGAAATATGAAAACTTCCAGCATGGTACCTTGTATTGAGTATGTAATTGTTCAATATACAGAAGCTATTATAAGAGACAGCATTTTTAATTTTTTTGAGTGCTTACTATACATCAAGCACTATTTAAAACACTTTATGGAGAATCAGCTAAGATGGCGACCGGGCAGCGTGGTCTGTGAGACCTCCGCAGAAGAGGACACAGAAAGACTCCAGATCTCTCCCTGGGGGCCTGCTCCCCACACGGAACTTGTCCACGGACACCGCAGAGGCATTACAGCAGGCCAGAGGTAAAAGCGGCCGCCGCCCCTGCCGGCAGCCCGGGGCTGCCGCCGGTGGCCCGGGGCGCCGCCGCCGAGGCGACCCAGGGCTTGCCAGCGCCGTGGACACAGCCCACCCGAGGAGCGCCGCCGCCGCCCCGGGGACCCGGGGCGCTGCCGTGGGCGCCGCCGCCGAGGCGACCCGGGGCCCCGCCCACGCCGCGGAGGCCGCCGGTGCGAGGCGCGCCGCCGCCGCCGCCGCACGGGCACCCGGGGTGCGCAGCCGCGAGGCGACCCGGGGCCCCGCCCACACCGCGGACGCCTGGGCACCCGGGGCACGCCGTCGCGGGAGCTGCGGGAGCCGCCGCCAAGGCGACCCGGGGCCCCGCCCACGCCGCGGAGGCCGCCGGCGCGAGGCGCGCTGCCGCCGCAGCCCGGGCACCCGGGGCGCGCCGCCGCGAGGCGACCCAGGGCCCCGCCCACGCCGCGGACGCCTGGGCACCCGGGTGCGCTGCTGCGGGAGCCGCCGCCGAGGCGACCTGGGGCCCTGCCCACGATGCAGAGGCCGCCGGTGCGAGGCGCGCCGCCGCCGCCGCCCGGGCACTCGGGGCGCGCAGCCGCGATGCGACCTGGGGCCCCGCCCATGCCGCGGACGCCTGGGCACCCGGGGCGTGCCGCCGCGGGAGCTGCGGGAGCCGCCGCCGAGGCGAACCGGGGCCCCGCCCACGCCGCGGAGGCCGCCGGCGCGAGGCATGCCGCCGCCGCAGCCCGGGCACCCGGGACGCGCCGCCGCGAGGCGACCCAGGGCCCCGCCCACGCCGCGGATGCCTGGGCACCCGGGCGCGCCGCCGCGGGAGCCGCCCCTGAGGCGACCCGGGGCCCCGCCCACGCCGCAGAGGCCGCGGTGCGAGGCGCGCCGCCGCCGCCGCCGCCCGGGCACCCGGGGCGCGCTGTCGCGAGGCGACCCGGGGCCCCGCCCACGCCGAGGACGCCTGGGCACCCCGGGTGCGCCGCCGCGGGAGTCACCGCCGAGGCGACCCGGGGCCCCGCCCACGCCGAGGACGCCCAGGCACCCGGGGCGCACCGCCATGGGTGCCGCTGCCGAGGCGACCCGGGGCCCTCCCACGCCAGCGATCCAGGGGGCGCCCATGCCACAGGCGCCGCTGCCCCGAGGTGCCACCGGTGACACGGGGCCCACCACCACCGCAGCCGCTACCAGTGACCTGGTGGCGCCACTGACGCAAGCAGCTCAGTGATCGCCGCCACCGCCAGGGGCTGGGGACCCAGCGCTGCCACCGGCTTCTGGGGCGGCAGCGCCACTGTCGCAAGTGGCTCGGCTCGCCGCTACGGCCAAGACACCGCTACTGACCACTACCGATACCAACGCCACTGATCATTGCAACGGGACGCTGTAGGCGGCTCCACCCGACCTGCCCCGCACCCACGGCAAGTGGCTCGGCTGGGCTAGCCGCCCGCGGTCTAGACACTCTTCGCTCTCACTGCTACAGCCGGACACCATCGTCACCGCTGTGGTCCTGGAACTGCCACCGCCCCGGTCTAAATACGGCTGCCTTTGCAGCCTATGTCTGAGCAGATCCAACCCTCCACATAGGATATGCTGAGACTTAGATCGCTGCTGCCGCCACTGCCGCCACAACCGCTGCTCTGATTTTCGGGTGAGCTTTGGATCTCATCCTGTGAACCTATCCCCGGCTGGCCCTCTCTCAGGCTCCCCCCCTGTGGGACAAGCAACTGAGATAAAGTCCATCTGGAGCCGTGAGACA
>CAUYQG010029158.1:0-34605 GCA_963574415.1 Tarsius wallacei
GGGAGGCTGAGGTGAGTGGATTGCCTGAGCCCGCGGGTTCGAGACCCACCTGGGCAACTTGGCGAGACCTCATCTCTACAATAAATCAAAAAATCAGCTGGGCGTGGTAGCGCATGCCTGTAATTCCGGCTACTCGGAAGGCTGGGGCGGAAGGATCACCGGACCCAGCAGGTAGAGGCTGCAGTGGCCGGGAATGGCCACTGCACTCCAGTCTGGGCGATGGAGTGAGACTCCAACTCAAAAAAAGAGAAAACGTAAATTTAAATCTTCATGACCTTGGATTTGGCAATGGATTCTAATATATGACAAAAAATCATGAGCAATGAAAGAAAAATTAAATAAAATAAACTTTGTCAAAATCTTAAAATTTTTTTACATCAAAGAACACTATTAATAAAGTGGAAAGATAGAACTGACAGAATAGAAGAAAATATTTGCAAATCATTTATCTGAGCCGGGCTCGGTGGCTCAGCCTGTAAACCCGTGCATTTGGGAGGCTGAGGTGAGTGGATTGCCTGAGCCCGCGGGTTCGAGACCCACCTGAGCAACTTGGCGAGACCTCATCTCTACAATAAATAAAGAAAATCAGCTGGGTGTGGTAGCACGCGCCTGTAATTCCGGCTACTCGGAAGGCTGAGGCGGAAGGATCGCCGGAGCCCAGCAGGTCGAGGCTGCGGTGGCCGGGAGCGGCCACTGCACTCCAGTCCGGGCAACAGTGAGACTCCAACTCAAAAAAAAAAAAAAAAATCATTTATCTGATAAAAGTCTAGTATCCAGATTGTCAAGAACTCTTTCAGCCTAACAAGGAAAGTGCAAACAACTCAATTAAAAAATGTCCCAGTGCTTGAACAGATATTTCTCCAAAGATGTAGAAATGGCCAACAAACACATGAAGATGCTCAGCATCATTAGTTAGGAAAATACAAATCAAAACCACAATGAAATATCACTTCACACCCACATGGATGACTATAGTCTTTTTAATGGAAAATAACAAATGTTGGCAAGGATATGGAGAAATTGGAACCTTCATACATCCCTGGTAGGAATGCAAAATGGTTTCCCTGCTGTGGAAAACAGTTTGGCAATTCCTCAAAAAGTTTAACATAGAGTTACCATATGACCCAGAAATTCCACTCCTAGGTATGTACACAAAAGGGTTGAAAACAGGGATCAAACAAGTGCAGATATCTGTGTGTTCATCGCAGTACTATTTACACTATCCAAAAGGTGGAAACAGCCCTGACACCTGTCAGCAGATGAAGAGATAAACAAATTGTTGTATATCCATAAAAAGGAATGAAATGCTGACACATGACACAACATGAATGAACCTCTAAAACATTGTGCTAAATAAAAGAAGCTAGACACAAAAGGTTACATATTGTATGATTCCACTTGTATGATTATCCAGAATAGATAAATCTATAGAGACAGATGGAAATTGGTGGTTGCCAGGGGCTAAGGAAAAGGGGGAATGAAGAGACTCTGCTTAATGAATAAGGGGTTTTATTTTGGAGTGATGAAAATATTTTTCAGCTAGATATAGGTAATGGTTGTGCCACATTGTGACTGTGCTAAATGCCACAGGATTGTTCACTTTTAAAGTGTTTAATTTTCTATTATCATAATACTATGAGAAGGAGATTGGTGGTAGTGGGAGGGGAGTGCCAGGGGAGAGGGAGTGGGATTGAAACTGCCAGGGGAGGGAGGGGCATACCTCCTCAACAAGGGTACCTGCATAATGAGCATTTATATACCTAACCCTGAATTGTACCCCACATCTTTAAAATCAATCAATCAATCAATATAAATAATTAAAAATAAAAATGTTTACTTTTATGTTATGTAAATTTCACCTCAATAAACAAAATGAAAAATTAACGTTACGAAATGAAAGTGATTGTCAAGCACGTGCATGTAAATGTTCCTCATTACAGTAACTGGTAGAGGTTAAGAGACACAAATCAGTTCTGAGTGGTATATCTCAAGTTCAACTTGTGTTTTGAAAATCAAAATAGGAAAATTAATTGACACTTCTTGTTCTTTCAGGACTCTCAGCTTGTATCCTCTGGACACAATAATCCAAGTAAGAAAGACTTTACTGCTTCATATGGGGTACAGGGGGTCGGGTGTGGAAGGCAGAGGGGAAAAGAAGAAGAACATGCAATAGACAGTAGCTTTCAAAGAAATTTACCAAAAACCAAAATCAGGTGGGGAAAAGGGGACGGTCACTGTTCAAATGGATGAGATTCCTGGTGACCTTGAGTGTTCATGTTCAAGGAAAAGAGTACCAAAACATAAAATGGTGAATTTCAAAGCAATCCTAGGAGAAAAGAACATCATGTTTTATTATAGTTGTTCCCTAGTATATGTGGGAAGGGGAAAAAAAAACTTAAATGGCAAATAATGAGTTGTCTAAATAAAAAGAAAATGAGTGGACAAAGAAAACCAATTAGAAGACTTCAAGATAAACGGCCTCAGAATCCATGAAGTAAAACCACAACTTGCTGGGTATATGTAACATGGCCTTTTCCAGAAATAGACAGAGTCTACTGCCTAGGAAACAGTTTCCTCATTGAATCAGTGGATAATAACACATGTGCTTTGTCGTCAAACAGAGGATGTTATCATTCCGTGAAGTAGTGTTTTAATTCTCTTCTTTGGCACTACTAATTGGTATTAATGTTGTCTTGAGCATTAAAAATGCATAAGCTACCCTGTTCACGTCCTAAAAGCATACTCATAAAGACCAAAATTGTTAGTTTCATGACCAGCAGGCGAGCTGAGAGCGTCCCTTGCCAATTACAGAGCTGTGTTTGAAGATGAAAATCCTCTGAGCTACTAGATATGCATTTGGAACTGTGGCTCACCCACTGGGCATCTATGAGGCAAAAGGGATGGAGAGAAAAAAAATGCCCTGACAAATGCATTGGGAAGCCCCCAAATTGTAATGCATAGCTACAGAAAGGTCAGCAGAGGGGGTGATGGCACAATGATGCATAGGCAATATCTCTTAATTATCCCACTCTTTATTGGGATTTGCTGTGGGCACAGGCACCAGCGAAGAGGCGAAAAGCCAAGGGACATGAAATGTGAAGGAAATAATGAATTAAATCAGAAGAAATGCTTGGTTGAGTTCATGTGATAGGTCATCATCAGCATCATATACCAAAGACTAGAACATATTGAAGAGTTGTCATTGCTTTCCTTGCCGTTTCTCATTATTTGCATTTAAACATTCAGGATAGAGGGAGAACGTAATACAAATAACTGTATCTCAGCTTGGAGTTTTTGATAGAAAGACGAGCAAAGGAAATAGTTGTTGAGTGTCTGCTGTGTGCCAGCACCCTGACGTATCTTATTTCATGTAATTCTCTCGGTGACTGTGTGAAGTAGTCATTATTATCGGAATTTTAAACATGAAGAAAAGGAGATTCTGAGGCTCATAACTAGCGATTTTTAGTCACGTGGCTAAGAAAAATGACAGCTAGGATTTGAATTCAGAAATCTCTGCCTCAGAGACAGACTTTTTATCCCTCTATGTTGATTCCCAGGAAGTTGATCCTATCAATTCACTGTGAGATTGAATTCTTACCTAAGAACTGTATGCTGTGATTTCTATATGCAGCTGGCATATTTTTATGGAATTCCATAATATTCGCTGCAACTTTGATGATATATCCATGGAAATGGTGAGACCCTTTCTTTGTGTGGTACAAAATCCTCTGGCATTTTTTTGTCCAGAAAAACTTTTTGATTGGCTTTCTCTTTTCTAGGGTAAGGGTTTGTTTTGGGGTTTTTGGTTTCATTTTTTGAATTAATCTTTTCCCTAAAGTCAAGCATGTGTATAAAAAGGTAATATTCCTATTTTAAAATCTGAGAATGTTCTGTAGATTATAGCACATTTGAAACTTTAGGATAACTGATCATACCAGAATTTCCTGTGCTGATTTTGTATTTGGTTTGAAATCATGACTGTAGTAAACATGTAGGAAATAGAGGAAAACTGAACTTCAGAGAACTAGAACCAAAATGTGTGTGTGGGTATGGATTGATTACTAACCCTCACTACTTTAGGCCAATGCTTTTATCCTGTTGTTGAAATTAGAAAAACTGTCTTATATAAATACTAAAGGAAAAGTGTATGCATTAAACAAAATGATTTTCAATCCAAATCATATAAAAGATAGTTTTCTGAATTACTGAGCCATCAAACTTAATATTATAAAATGGAAGCTTATTACACATTGAGAAAGTTAAATATTAAAATAGATGATGTACATCCACATTTTTAAATTGATGAGAGCGTCCCTTAAGAATCCCTACCTCACAGCCATAAAGCTGTAGAAATGGAAGTAAACCCATAGTAGCACTGAGAACAGGAAGGAATGCCATCAGCAAACTGAAAATATAGTTGTGTTTCTGGAAAACAGAAAGTAATAGGACTCTACTGAAAAATAATCCTGAGCAGGAAAGGTCATGACCCAGAAAAAGAAAAAAAAAAAAAATCAAACAGGAACAGGCTTTAGCAGTGGCGAAAACAGCCCTGGGGAGCCCCAGGAAAGACCAGATTTCTGCTCAATCCCAGGAGAGACCAAGAGTGAACTTCCTGTGGTGATAGGAACACCTGGGTCATTCTTCTACCCATTATCCCTCCACCCCATTCTCACAGATTCTCACAGGGAGCTTTCAGTGTGATTTTCCTCTCAAAAAAACCAAAAGACCAAAAAACACAGTAATATTTGCTAAAAAATGAACAGTTGACTTCAACTCCTAGTTGAGAGCCATTACCTAAAAGAGAAACAGAATAGTTTCTAAGGTAATACCAGCTTTTAAAAATAGACATAGATGAGTAATGGGAAAAGAGTCAACTTTTCTTAAGAGGGAAACAAAAATTCTACATACCTAAAGCACAGTACTTTCTATTTTTGTTGAGGGGGTGCAGTGCAAAGGGAGGGTTGGGGCTCCCAGCTTACCTAGAGACATCTATTCTTTTAAACCTTAAATGAAGTCTTCAAGTCAACATACCCTGTCCATTTAAAAAGAACCCTAAATCAGTCCTTCTCTACAAAGGATAGGTGCATTAGAAAAATTTATCAATATACTGATACAGAAAATTCATACCAGTTACCTTTGTTAATCAACCTGTTAATCAAAAATGTGATGATATAACCAATGAGCACCAAAGAGGAATGGCTCCAGAGGAAATCTAGCTAATTCAAGGGAAAGAAAAAATTGCCAAGTATGATTGCTGTCTTCAGAAAAACTGGAAATCATTTATATTAAATAAAAAGAGAACAGACTGACATGAAAAAGCAGTAATTACAGAATAAGTGAATACTTGAGAATTTAAAATATGAGCAACAAAACTTTTAAAATAATAATCGGGATGGGTAACAGCTAAAGTCTGGAATCTGGAATAAAAAGTTGAAAACTTTTTTTTTCTAAATATAAAGCAAAACATCGATGGAAAGTGTAAAAGAGAGTTAAGATACACAGACAAGGTCAAAATTCAGCTAATAGGAATACCAGAAAAAGAAAGTGGAGAAAGATAAATAATAATAGAAATAGAGTTCCAAGAGAAATGAGCAACTTATCATCAAAAGTGCTTATAAAAAAAGAAATCACGGGACAATGAGCAAGAGCAAAGAAAAACAAAGACCGCGGAGAATTAGACTACTAATTCAGAAATCGGAACTATCAAACCCTGCATATAAAATTAGGGTCCTTAATTTAGCTTCTAAAGATAAAAAAGAAGATTGAAAATGTGAAAAGCAAGAAGAGTGCTAAACAGAACTTCTAGAAATGAAAAAAAATAATGGAAATTAAAATGTCCGTGGGCAGGCTTAATAGCATATTAGGCATAACTGAAATAAAATTAATGGATTGAAAAATTGAATGTAAGAAATTATCTAGAAGGCAGCCTAGAGAGACAGAAACGGGAAATAGGAAGTAGAAGCTAAGAAGCATGGGGGGCCGGGCTCGGTGGCTCAGCCTGTAATCCCGCGCCTTGGGAGGCTGAGTTGAGTGGATTGCCTGAGCCCATGGGTTCGAGACCCCCCCGGGCAACTTGGCAAGACCTCATCTCTACAATAAATCAAAAAATTAACCGGGCGTGGTAGCGCACGCCTGTAGTTCCAGCTACTTGGAAGGCTGAGGTGGAAGGATCGCCGGAGCCCAGCAGGTAGAGGCTGCGGTGGCCGGGAGCCTGCCACTGCACTCCATCTGGGCAACGGAGTGAGACTCCAACTCAAAAAAAAAAACACACCAGCATGGGGGATAAAGTTGGAAAGTCTAACATCTGGAAAGTCTAACATCTGCAAAGTCTAGAATTCCAGGAACGGATGGGGGAAAGAGCCAATGCTAAAGGAGATGATGACTGAGAATTTGCTGGAATTGAAAGACACTAAGCCATAAAGTCAAGAATCCCAATGAATACCAAGCAAGGTAAATGAAAAAGTCCTTACTAGACACATTATAGTTAAACTGCAAAACACACAGATAAAGAAAAAAACGTAAAGACCTTCAGAAAGGCAACAAACTTCCAGCTGACTTCACAACCATATCAGTGAGAGCCAGCAGACAGTTAAATTGTAGCTTCACTGAGTTGAGAGAAAATAACTGTCAACTTACAACTGTGTGTCTTGCAAAAAAGAAAAAAATGTTTTAAAAGAATAGACATTTTCAGACAAAGAAAAACTGGGAAAGTTTACCACCAGTAGATTCTTACGAAAAGATATTCTAAAAGATGTATTTTGTTCAGAAGGAATGTGAGCTGCAAGAAGAATTAAATGTAAATGTAAATATGGGGAAAATGTGGACAATATTGATTGCATGGAACTACAATAATAATAATATCTTATGAAATCATCAAGAAACGTGATTGGAATATACAAAAGCAATAAAATAGGGAGAAGAGAATTTGGAATTAAAATCTTCTAAGTTCCTGCAGTTATCTGGGAAAAGGGTAAAATATTAACTTTGGACTTTAAGAAACTTGTAATTTTTAGGGTAGCCTCTAAACTATAGAAAAGGGGTATTTAACCTACAAGCCTAATGTGGTTTGAAGCATCTTACAAACCACATTTAAAATGGAATGTGAAAAATTTTTAGTTAATTCAGAGGAAGTAAAGAATAGAAAATGAAAGAGTATAGGAAAAATATGGTAGCATAAGTTAAATTAAACAAGATTTTTTAAACAATGGATTATATGCTATGATTTGATGATAAATATTGTCCAAATTGATTAAAAATAAAACTTCAGCTCTATGTTATTTATAATAATGCATTTAGAAATTAAAGATTCAGAAACTGAAAGAAAAAGAACAGGAAAATATATGTTAGGCAAAGACTGATGTTTATATTGATACTAGAAAAATAAACTTTGCCGGGCTCGGTGGCTCAGCCTGTAATCCCAGCGCTTTGGGAGGCCGAGGTGAGTGGATGAGCCCGCGGGTTCGAGACCCGCCTGGGCAACCTGGCGAGACCTCATCTCTACAATAAATCAAAAAATTAGCCGGGTGTAGCAGCGCATGCCTGTAGTTCCAGCTACTTGGAAGGCTGAGGCGGAAGGATCGCCAGAGCTCAGCAGGTTGAGGCTGCGGTGGCCGGGAGCGGCCATTGCACTCCAGTCTGGGCGACAGAGTGAGACTCCAACTCAAAAAAAAAAAAATAGAAAGAAAGAAATTAAGAATCATTTAGATACCAGTAAATATTTGGGACTGAATGATAATAAAAATACCTAATTTTATAAGTGGAAGACATAACTAAATTAAAGGGAAAGTTGTAGCCCTAAATACTCATAATAGAAAAGAAAAGTCAATGAGCTAAGTATCAATATTAAGAAGTTAGACAAAGAAGGGAAAATAAGCCCAAAGCAAATAGAAAAGAGGTTTACAAAACAAGACAAAAGTAGAAATTAATAAGATAGCGAACAAGGATAAAATTTTAGATGTCAGTAGAGCCAAAACTTTATTCTTTGAAAGTATAATAAAGTTGGTAAACTTCCTAGAGAGGTTGATCAGGACAAAAAGAAAGAAGGAACAGGTATTAGGAAATAAAAAGGAAACAAACTAAAAATAATGCAGGTTTTAAGAAAAAGATATTTTGAGCAAAATTATCTAAACTTTTTTTCTAAATTAAGTGAAAAGAATATGATTAAAGTGATTATTCAAGTATTATATATGTTTTATATGAGATTTCTATATAAATATAACCTGAGTAGTCCTACAAACATTTTTTTTTTAATTGGCTCACTAATTTTTTAAAAAGTCATTCTACACACACAATTTCAGGGCTAGACACTTTTACCAGGAATTCTGCCAAACTCACAGGAAGAAGTAATTCCGAAACTACATACTCTTTCAAAGAATTCGAAAAAAAAGTCAGCAGTTCCCAATTCATTTCATCAGCCTAGCATAGCCTTGATATCAAAACTTGTCTAGGCCTATAAAAGTAAAAGAGATTACATGCCAATTTTATTCATGATCATAAATGTAAAAATCTTCAGCAAAATGTTAGTAAATTCAAGCCAGCAAAGTGTAACGTATATTTTAAAATGTAATTAATAATCAAGAAATTGTATCTATTGCAGGAACTGAAAATTGGATTCCTTTCAGAATAGTCATTAATATAATTCATTATTTTAAAATATTAAAGGAGAAAAATATTATTGCTTCGATAAATTCAGAAAAAGCATTTGATAAAATTCATTATATGTAGTTTTTTAAAAAACTTAGCAAATCAGGAATAGAAGCCCACTTCATTGACACAATAAAGGTATCTGAAAAAAAAACTTAGAGCAAGCATCCTATTTAATGTTGAAACATTTATAGCCATTTGCCTAAAGATTAAGAGCAAGACATGGATTTACTTTTATCTAACATCATACTGGAAATCTTTGGTCAAAGCAGTAAATTAAGAAAAAGTATCTGTTAGAAAGGAGAAAACAAAACTCATTTTCTCAAATTAGATTGTCTATGTAGAAAACTCAAAAGAATCTACAGATGAGTTATTAGGAGTAATAAGAAAAGTAAGGTTGCAGTATACACAATTTCTACACTAACATCTGAAAAATACTATTTTTAAAAACTTTTTTTTTTTTTTTTTTTGAGTTGAAGTCTCACTCTGTCGCCCAGACTGAAGTTCTGTGGCACACTCACGGCCACCCCAGTGTCAGCCTGCTGGGCTCCAGCGATCCTTCCACCTCAGACTTCCAAGTAGCTGGAACTACAGACATGCGCTACCACGCCCAGCTAATTTTTGATTTATTGTAGAGACGAGGTCTTGCCAAGTTACCCAGGCTGGTCTCAAACCCACGGGCTCAGGCAATCCACTCTCCTCGGCCTCCCAAAGTGCAGGGATTACAGACTGAGCCACAGAGCCCAGCCTAAAAATCCTTTTAACATTAGCATTAAAAATAAAGCTGAGCAAGCCCTTAGGGTCCCTTCCCACTGTGGGCGCTTTCCTGTTCTCTTAATAAATCCTGCTTTCTCTTTAAAAAAAAAAAAAAAAAAAATATATATATATATATATATATACACACACACACACACATATATATGTTTTATATATATGTAAATAGTATTATATCTATAAAACGTACTGAGCATATATGTCAGCCTGACATAGGTAAGCCCTAAGACCCAAACTCCTAACAGGTGCAAGAGGAAAGGTGCTCCTGAATGTTTGCGGTTGCATCTTTCATAATGGAAGAAATCTAAATGCCCATTGATACAATACAAATAATTTTATCTGTCAATTAAAAATAAAAGTGCAATAAATTTTTTAAAAAGTGGAACAAATAAGAAACCTGTGGTACCTGTGTCCAATAAGATGTTGCAAAGCGGCGAGGATGACCAAACCAAAGCTACATGCATCATCTTAGTGGTGAGTGTACCTTGAACCTCTTTTCCCATGTAGCATGGGATTCTATATTAGTGACATCAGAACAGAAGACATATACTGAGCACCTACTGTGTGTTAGGCACTGTGGAAGGCACAGGCAGACAAATATAGAATGTCAAATTGAAAATGTGTTTATAATACACATATATGCATCTATTTACATATATACCTATACATTTGTATATATAGTCCTTTCTGTGGCTTATCTTTGTCCCTCTTCTTCTCTGTAAAGATATTTCTAACCTGCAAAATGGCTATACTGCACCCAAGTCAGTCTCTTACGTCCAGTCTCTTGTGTCCATTGATCTTATTAATGATCAATGCAGGTTCCCTTCCAAAGAGACCAGTGGCGTGTCCATCGTAAAAACAGCTAAAATAAATAGGAGGACCCGAACGGTCCTCTTTGAGGGCTGCAGGGAGATATCTCCTGAGCATCCAATAAAGCAGTCTCTTACAAATGTTCTAGAATATTCTAGCTTACATCATCGTTTCCCCTTGGGTGCTAATGAAGAGACTGTGATTCTCAGTGGTGTATGCACTTGAACATTTCAGAGTAACTTCAGAAATTGCATCACCTAAAGTTTCAAGATGTTGGAAGGAATTCTGTGTTTTGTTCTTTCTGAAGGACAAAAATAGTTTCAACCCTTGTCTCAATTCCTGAGCTTACTTTTCCCCAGAAAGGTGAATTTCATTATCAGCACTAAAGTTGCTAAGATCACTCACTCTCGGGCTGTTCACCAAAGTCCTATTTAGCCCCACTGTATCCTTCCTAATTGACAGAACCTATTCTGTTTTCCCTGTTACCACAACATAATTGCTGCTAAGAGCAAAAGATAATGGACTGTGACTTTGTGCTGAAGACCACCCATGACTCAGGCAGCATTGTTGGTCAAGGTAAAACATATTTCTTCAAACATCCAAACAGTGTCTTTGTTTATATTATCGATTTCCTGTTTTCTGACGTAGTTGTTTGGAAATGTTTACTATCGCCTACTGCTGCTGAGCCTGCTGTCTTACATGCTTGATTATGATGGGACATGGTGACTGCTAGAGACCATACCCCGAGGAAAGTAACCAATGTCACCAAATTAAAGGGGGAAAAGGATCGATGTATTTGAGAAAAATTAAACCCCCATTTAGTTTTGTCTTATATAATGCAGGTATTATAACCCTCAATTTGGGGATTTTGGCAGGAATTGTGGTGACTCAGTGGAAAAATGTTTCTGGCAAATACTGAATTAGTTTATTTTCCAGCACCAAAGCCAGTTGACCAGGCCTTACATATCTCCTAAATGAGTGCACCAGAGACCTGGCCTGGAAGACAAAATACAATGTAGAAGGATGAACTTTAAAGCAAGTTTATTCATTTGCTGCCTTTACCTGTATCTATTTTAACATGGTTTTATATGTATTAGGGCCCTGTCTAATCAATGTTTGTTATCAAGGTAGTTAAAAGAGATTTTGTGGCTTTTTTGTTCTTCTCTTAATCCAACTGGTTTTTTTTGACAAAGTAGCTATCCTTCATAGCTGTTCTGGCATTGTGTAGACACGCAGCAGAGAGTCATGTCTGAGATGGATGTACGAACTGTAGACAACTGTGTCTTCCTTTTCTCACAACCATTTATTCCTAAAAGAAAAAGAAGAAAATATGAGTTTTGCTTTTGCGTTAAGTTTGGGCAATATTCATTATGTAATTTTGGGAGTCGTTTCTGAGGCTAGGTGACCACAAGCTAATGTTGACAGCTGACAAAAGGGGCTCAGTACATATGATGCACATGCCTGAGGACCTAGGCAGTAGACTGAGGGATTCTAGAGATCCCCAGGCCTGATTGAAAGAGCACAGCAAAACAAGTTTCCACCACAGGCCCACTTCATGCAAGTCACAACCTTCTCTGGGGTTTATTAGCATTGTACAACCATCAGCAGCCACAACTCTCACTCTCAGTCATGACCAACTCTTCTCCTTCCATCCCCAGGCCTCAAGGAAATACTAAGAAGCTCCTTACAAAATGAGGATGCGTGGTTCAGAACACCAATGGGCTGAGGATTGGGAGTTATATTATGCCTACTGCAAAAGGAATTTGCCATTTATAACTACAAAAAGCGGTTCCAGACTCCCCTAACTAAAACCTGTTATGTCTTTGAAGGCCATAGTTCACAGAAACACTTCTATAGCCTTTCAGGTGGTCAAGAAGGACTTCTGGTTTCCATTTTATTCTGCTTTAACTTGGGGGCCCACAACCCTGCTCCCAAGGCTGTCTGTGGGGTATAGTTTGGGGAGATCTTATAACCTACAGTGCAACCTCAATGTTTTGTAAAATTCTCAAAGTTCTGCTTCATCCTGACCTGGTTTGGCTTGTTAGCAGAAGCATTCAAAGTTCAAAATGCCTTAGATATAGAATGCTAATGGGTTTGTTTCCTTAAATTTTCTGTAAAGTGAAGTGGAAAGAAACAGGTTCCATCTGTAAGATATTCATCTTCTGGCAAGATCTCCCTCCAAGCCTCTGGTTATTTGCAAATAGCTCCTTAGTACCTACTCACAGATCTGTGCCTGGGCAATTGCTTGAAAAAAAGAAATTATTTTACAAATTCGGTTCTCTGACAATAAAAGATGTTTTGAAAGCCTCCCGCTACACATTTCGAAAGATCGTTAATAGGAGCATGGAAATATATTTAATCTGTCTTAAATCTTAAAGACTGTAAGACTCACATGTTAGTATTTTTTTTTTTTTCTGCTTGCTTTTTAAGAGAAAGGTGATGCGGAGCCAGAGAGTCCAGACAATGGCACATCGAACACATCGTAAGTCTCTTTTGTGTTTCTATCAGGGATGACTGCTCTTTAATATGCCTTATAAAATGAAACAGTGTGAGTATCTTGTAACAGTAATAATAATAATGAAGGAAGTCCATGGTTTTCTTTTCTCATGATAATGTCTTTTTAAATGCTTTGGGTGCAGATGCTTCTTGAGGTCTTTTTCATGCTTTGGCATAGTGAGAGGCATCGCGAAAAAGCATTGGTAAAGAATGCTTGTCTTTACCAAGAAGAAATATAATCAGATTTAAGGGGGTATGCTGGGGGAGAGAAGGAAAGTAAGCTTTCAAATTTGGTTGGAGACTTTCAGCACTGTCTTAAGAATGGCAGAACTTTTCACACATACTGGAAGATATTCTGTTCCACACCCGTGAAGTAATAAGGCCATTTTAGAAGCCTGCCATCTGCAACAACCTCACCTCTGAATTATGTGAAAAATACAATTATAGATATCTCTGGAATCTCAAGAGTTTGTTGATGTTTTTGAATGATCAAAAGCAGTTTCTAAAAGATAAGATGTGTTCTTCACTCTCTGGTTTGTTATCTCTCAGTATTCAAGAAATCCAAATATGTTTTTAATGATTGATTTGATGCCAGATTGATATTTGTTCTTTAAAAGTCTTTATTTTTATCATTTCTGAGGAGTGGAATGTGTTTTCTTCTTGTAAGGCAGGCTTTGTGAATTTGTCTTTACGTGAATCAGCACTCTTATTACCAAGCGTTTTTAAAGTGCTATTGATTAAAAGCACTGCATGTGGTGTGATATTGAGTGTCTTATTTTGTACAAGATCTGTTTCTCAGTCTAGAAAGATCCTTTGGCTTGGACAGGATAGCTATATGTATTTCATAAGAGGTATGATTA
Source organism: Tarsius wallacei (assembly GCA_963574415.1). Lineage (NCBI taxonomy): Eukaryota > Metazoa > Chordata > Mammalia > Primates > Tarsiidae > Tarsius > Tarsius wallacei. The sequence continues at coordinate 13,584 of CAUYQG010029158.1, forward strand.
TATATTTGTCTTTCTTAAGATATTACCCTAAAAGTTCTAAAGCATTCCATTGTTGTGGTTTCTGATGATATCGTGAATGTGGCTGGTCTTAAATAGTTAAAATATTACTAATTTTTAATTTTTTTGTGTTACAAAATGCAATGGAAAAGGCTTTTAATGCCATCTGGAGGCATTCTAGAGAACTGAAAAGGATAGAATCATTGAAAAATTCAGTTCTTTTGAGTAATGTTTGAGACTGTATAGAAAATTATGCAACTACAATGTAAGCTATTTGTAAAAAGTTAAATATATTTTATAAATTATTTCATTAAAGTGTTAATTATTGTAGAAACAATTTTTCCAAGTTATCAATAAGATTATTTTCAAGACAGACAAAGGAGCATACGAAATATATTGGTAAGCGGCTGGCATCCTACATTTAATTTTACATATTTTAAAATCATAGTAAGTAGGCACCAATTTTGTTGGTGCCATTAAAGTTCTCTTTCCCTTGTATTTCTCAAATCTCCATTCCCTGAAGGAATTGGTTTCCATTACTCAGTACCTTATTTCTTATAACATGTACAAAAATAGGTAAGCCGTCTGAGGAATTACTTTTAAACTCTCCGTAGATATAAGAACAGTGGAAGTTTGAAGTGTCACCCCACTTTCCTGCCTCTTTGAGCAAAGCAGTTCTTTAGTCATCTACCTCTCATTGTGCCTTTTACCCTAGATATAACAGGTTGCAAGGCTCTCTCCTAAAAGTGGGGAGTTCTGAACTTAAAACTTCCAAAGTTCTAGCAGTGGTTCTGTTATAATTGGGCGAAAGGTGCAGCATGTATGAATAAAGAGTTGAGACTTGGGATGCCTTAGATGTGTGTAGCAGTTTACATTCTTATGTGCAGTATCTCATTTGAGCTCTTTTAGGTAGGCAGGGCAGGGATAAGGAATGTTCTGGATAAGGAATCTGAGGATCAGAAAGGTCACTAAACTTAAATGATAAATTAGAACATAAACCTTCTGATTTTTGCTCATTTACATAAAAGGGTGAGTGAGTCTCAAGAGACAAACCAAAGCCATGAGCCACAATCAAGTAGAAAAACTAGGATCAGATTATTTTCAAAGAGGTAAGTGTATTCATTTGGTAGGGCTTCCATAACAAAGGACCACCAGTTAGGTGGTATAAGCAACAGAAATGTGTTTTCTCACAGTTCTGGAACCTGAAAGTCCCAGATTGAAGGTGTTGGGCAGAGTTGGTTCCTCCTAAAGAATGTTAGGAAAGGATCTGTTCCAGGCCTCTTGCCTTATCTTATAAATGTTTAAATCTCTTTATGTGTCTTCACATCATCTTCTCTTTGTGAATATCTCTGTGTCTCTTTTTATAAGCACCTCAGTCTTATTGGATTAGAGTCTACCCTAATGACCTTATTTTAACTTGATTATCTGTGTAAAGACTCTGTCTCCAAATAAGTTCACATTCTGAGATATTGGCGGTTAGAACTTCAACATAAGAAGTTTGGGACAAAATTCTGTAACATTAAGGCTCAGAGCAATCAGAATGATTCAGAATTTAGGTAAACAGAACCAGGGGTACACAGGTTTTAGAAAGTGATACAAGGGGAGAGGACCTAAGTAAAACAGATGAAAAATTATGGGCTTTATGGAAGCCAAAGAGGTGTAGTGGAGCAAAGAAAACTGGAGATAACAGGCCTAAGGCACAGGAGGCATCACTTTCACATTCATGGGTTATCAGGACCAGATTTGACTTCAGTAAGGGCTGTATATCCCTCTGTCTACATACTCTATGACCCTGAGTCACTTAAAAACATTATATGGGCTTAAATTTTAGTATAACATTGGGAGTCTCCAGACAGAAGAGCTTATTTCCTAAAGAAGCATCTTTTCTCATTGGTCTTCTTTAAAAACAGGAGATTAATCATGACTGGTTTTAGAGGGTTATTGCCTGATAGGACAGAATAGTCTGGACAACATCTGAAGATCCCTTCGGGATATGTTATTTAAGGAGCCTATGAGTATTCAGGAAGATGAAAGAACCAGTTTAATCTTGACATGTATACACACGTACAAAAAAATTAAATGAAAATATCTGTGAGAGTTTCAGTTATACTAATGATGAAAGAGCTTATATTGGACTCACTCTCTCGCAGAAAGCTATTGTGAACTCTGGACAAAATGTTTTTTTAAAAAAACTATTTGTAATCTAACCAAAAGAAGCTAGAGAGTGCAGGAAATTTGATCCTTGAAAGAAGGGAACTGGACTAAGTAAAAACTACATTTATGTAGCTTCTACCCTGAAGATATTCCCCAGTCCACAAAGAACAACTAGAACTCAAGGAGAAAGTTACAGTTGTAATGGCTTGAGGTGACAGAGGATGAAGTTCAGGGCTGCCAGAGTGGCTAGGAATTAAGGGAGTCATCTCAGAAAGGAGGTAGCCATAGAGAAGAGAGCCCCCAGTTTCATATATAAATTCCCATCAATCCTTGAATAACGCCTAAGCTGCATATGTGTGGGGAAGATGCCATGAGCCTAGTGGAAAACAATAACTGGAAACCTGGAAAAGCTGAGCAGATATTTCACTTGTTGTCTACTGTCTGCAGCTACTGCCTATAAAGTGAATTTGAATCCTGCCCAAGTTAGAGGGAATTGGTTAAGACCTCAGATTTCCTACTGAAATTCCAGATGTGTTATGCTTTCAGAGTAAAGTGGTTACCCTAAAACCACGGGGGAAACCAAAACATATCTTTCCTAACAAAGTGTAACACTAAGCATCCATAAGTTTAAGCTAAAAATGTAATTGCCTGATAGGATTTTAAAAATCAACACTGTTTAAAGGAAGAAAACAGAATCTAGAATCTCTAGGACATATTATCTATAATGTTCATTATCTAATCAAAAATTAAAAGACATGAGTAGATAAATGTGATACATAGTCAAAAGAAAAAGTAGCCACTTAATTGATCTTGAAGTGACCTAGATATTGGGATTTTCAGATAAGAATTTTAAAGCAACTATTATATGTCCAAGAATGTAGAGAAAAATGTCATCATGACTGAAAAAAAGGGGAAACTCAGCAGGGAGATGGAAAACGTTAAGAACCAAATGACTATTCTGGATCTGAAAAGTACAACATTTAAAATAAAAAATCCACTGGATGGTGTTAAATGAAGAGTGGAAGTGACAAAATGAAGGATCAGTAAACCTAAGCTCAGACCAATAAGAGCTATTCAATATGAAGAATAATGAGAATAAAGATTAAAAAACAATAAACCTCTAGAGCATCAGTGAATTATGGGCTAATATCAAACTGTCTAATATACATGCATTGGGGATGCCAGGAGGAGAAGAGAGATAAAATGGACCTGAAAAAATATTTGAAAAAATGATAGCTTAAAACTTCCCAAACTGGGTAAATACACTAACTTACAAATTCAAGAAGCTCAACAAACTCCAAGCAGAGTTAATACAAATAAAATCACACCTTGAGATATTGTGGAAAATGAAAGAGAAAGAGAAAATCTTGAAAGCAGGCAAAGAAAAAGGACATATCATATACAGGGGAACAAGGATATATTTAACTGAAGAACTCCCATCACAAACACGGAGACTACTACAATACAATGCAAAAATATCTTTAAAATTCTGAAAGACAAAAAGAGAAAAAGACTATCAAGCCAGAATTATAAATGAGCAAAAAAATCCTTCAAAGTTCATGGTAAAATAAAGACATTTTTGGATATACAAAATCTGAGATAATTCATTTTCAGTAGGCCTATACTATAATAACTTCACAGAGGAAATTTGTCAGGCTGAAGGATCATAATATGAGATGGAAGCTAAGATCTATAAGAAAAAAATATTTACAGAAAATGATAAATATATGAGTATATGTTTGCTTTGTGGGATTTACGATGTACCCAAATGTGAAATATATGCCAAAATAACACAAAGGATAAGGAAGAGCTGATGGAATTACACAGCTGCAAGGTTTTTACCGTTTATGTAAAGTGATATGATATTAAACCTAAGTAGACTGGTCATAAGATAAGGATGCATAATATAAAATCCACAAAAATCACTAAAAGCAACATAAATGAAAAGAAGTTGGAAGAATTAAAATACTGACAAAATTAGGTTAATACAAAAGGTGGCAGGAAAGAAAGAATAGAAATAAAAATCAGAAGGTATAAGTAAAAAAATAATAGAAAAACAGTAAACCTGAACTTAGTCATGTTAATGATTGCACTGAATATAAATAGGCTTCTTGTAGTTCATTTAGTGTTACTATTACAGAATACCTGAGATTGGGTAGTTTGTAAAGAAAGGAGGTTTATTTAGCTCACTATTCTGCAGGTTGTATAATACAAGAACCATGTGCCAAGCAACTGTCTGGCTTCTGGTGAGGGCTTTTGTGCTGCATGAAAACATGGCAGAGAAGGTCAAAGGGAAAGCGGACATGTGTAAAGAGGGAAACCGAAGAGATGTCCTGGCTTTGTAACAATCCACTCTTACAGGAACTGTTCTATTCCTTCTAACTAACCCTTCCTGTCAAGAGCAAGAACTCACTCAACTTCAGGGATGACATTAATCTGTTTATGAGGGATCTGCCCCTATGGCTCAAATACCTCCCACCAGGTGCTACCTCCCAATACCACCACATTGATAGTGAAATTTCAACATGAGATTTGGTGGAGACAGACAAACTATATCCAAACCATAGCATGAACTAGAAACACCAGTTAAAAGGAAAAGATTATCAGGCTAGCTATAAAATCAAGACAGCCTTTATCTATAAGATATATACATTAAATATAAAAGCAAATAGGTTCAACAAGTAGGGTAAAGCCAGAAAATGGAAAAGATAAACTGTGTAACTAGTAAGTAACAGAAAGCTAGTGTGACTTTATTAATGCAACCAAGTAGACTTCAAGACAAAAAGTATTACAAGAGACACAAAAGGACATTTTATGATGCTAAAAAGATCAGATCAGTTAATAAGGAAGACATAGCAATCATAAATATACGTATATTTACTAACAGACCTTCAAAATACATGAAATAAACTGGTAAGATTGCAGATGTCATAGGTGATTTTAACATCTCTTTCTTCAGCAGTTAGTAGAAAAATTAAACAAAACATTAGGAAGTATATAGAATATTTGAACATTATCAGTCCCCTTGACCTAATTAGCATTTAGAGAACACTACACCCAACAAGTTCAAGATATGAAACAGAATCTTTTTATTTCATTTCATTTCCTTTTTTTGAGTCAAGTCTCACTTTGTTGCCCAGGCTGAACTGCAGTCGATGTAGTAACATGATCATGACACCTCAACTTCCCAAGTAGCTAGGACTATAGGCACATGCCACCACACCTGGTTAATTTTTTTATTTTTATTTTTGTAGAAAAGAGGTATTGCTATGTTGCACAGACTGGTCTCGAACTCCTGGGCTCAAGCAATCCTCCCAACTAAGTCTCCCAAAGTGTTGGAATTACAGGCATGACCCACCACACCTGGCCCAGAATTTTTTTTCAAATGCACAAGCAGTCAGCAAGGTAGGCCTTTTTGTGAGTAGTATCAGAGAAGTACCAGAAAGTTTTGTAGAATGAAAATCTTTCAGAGTATGATCTATGATTACACCATAATTACATTGTAAGTCAACAGGAATAAGATACCTAGAAAGATCTAGTATTTGGAAATTAAATAACATTTCTAAATAATCTTTGAGTCAAAGGAGAAATTAGAAAGTAATTTTGATGGAATGAAAATGAAAGTATAATTTATGAAAATTTGGAGGATTCACTGAAATAGTGAGCACCACAGAAAGGAAATGTATACGTGTATATATTAGAAAAGTACAAAGTTTGACATCAATAATATGTATCCATTTTAAGAAACTAGAAAAAGAAGGAGAAATTAAATCAAGATAATTAAGAGGAAATACACAATAAAGGTAGGAACAGAGATTAACAAACAATAGAGAAAATTAATAAAATCAGTATTTGCTTCTTTTAAAAGATGAATTGATCAAGGAAAAGAAAGAAAACAAATTACCAAGATCAAAAATGAAAGAGGGGACATCATCATATATTTTATAGATATTTAAATAATAATAAGCAAATATTATTAACTACTTTCTGCCAATTAATTTGACAACTTAGAGAAAATAGTCAATTTCCTTGAAAAATAGATGTATCATAATTGTCACAAAACAAAATAGAAAATCTGAATGAACCTATTGTTATTAAAGAAATTAAATTCATAATCAGAACTCATCTACAAAGAAAGTTCCTTCAAAACTACCCTGTTATTATTAAAGAAATTGAATTCATAATCAGACCTTGTCCACAAAGAAAACCGCTTCAAGACCAGATAGTTTCACTGGTAAATTCTATCAGAACTTTAAATTTTAAAAAGTTATATCATTGGAATAACAGCACATGAACTAATACAAGCTATTTGTGTTACAGAAACACAAACTCTGAGTTACACATACTCTTTCAGAAAATAAAAGATTAAAGAAAACTACCCAATTCATTGTATAAGTTCAGCATAATCCTGGTACCAAAACCTGACATAAACCTTATAAAAACAAAAAATAATGCTCCAGTAGCCCATCAGTGTTTGCATAAGCAATGATGCAAAAATTCTTAACAAAATATTAGCATATCTAATGCAGCGATATATAAAAAGGATGTAATTCGGTAAAACTAAGTAGGATTTAACACAGGAATTCATGGTTGGTTTAACATTAGAAAATCAATTAATGTAGTCTACAATACCAATAGAATAAAGGAGAAAAACCATATGGTCATCTAAATAGATGCAGAAAAAGCATTTGGCATAATGCAATACCCATTCATGATTTTTAAAGAAAAAAAATTAAGCAGCATATGACTAGAAGGAAATGATGAGCATCTAATAAAAAAGAAAGAAAAGGAAAAGCCTACTAACATCACATTTAATGGAGAATCTCCAAACACTTCCTTCACAAGATCAGGAATATTGCAATGATGTCTGTTCTTGTCACCTCAATTCAACATTGTACTGGAGGTTCTAGTCAGTGAATTAAGGCAAAGAAAGGAAATAATAAGGATTGAAAAGAATGATTTCTTTTTGCAGAGAAAATCCTAATAATCTAAAGACTACCACTAAATAACTACTAGAATCAGTAAGTACATTAATAAGTGTCAGTATCCAAAAATCTATTGCAATTGGAAAATGAAATTTAAAAAGCAATTTCATTTACAATAACATTAAAAATATAAAATACTTAATAAATTTAACAAAAGACATAAAATCTGTACAATAAAAATGATAAAACATTGATGAGAGAAATTTAATACCTAACTACATGGAGAGATGTTCATGAATTGGAAGACTTGATAGTGTTGATATTTTAATGTTTTTCATACTGATCTATAAGTTCAACACCATCTGTATCAAAAAGCCAGTAGGATACTTTTGTAGAAAATGGTTGCACATGTTGATTCTAAATTCTTTTTTTTTTAGGCGGAGTCTCATTCTGTCACTCAGACTGGAGTGCAGTGGCACGTTCCCAGCCACTACAGCCTTGACCTGCTGGGCTCCGGCGATCCTTCCGCCTCAGCCTTCCAAGTAGCTGGAACTACAGGTGCGCACTACCATGCCTGGCTAATTTTTTATTTATTGTAGAGACCAGGTCTCGCCAAGTTGCCCAGGCAGGTCTCGAACCCGCGGGCTCAGGCAATCCACTCACCTCCGCATCCCAAAGTGCTGGGATTACAGGCTGAGCCACCGAGCCTGGCCGAATCCAAAATTTTTAAAGAAAAGAAAAGGACCTAGGTAGCCAAAACAATCTTGAAGAAGAACAAGAATGGAGACCTTACAGTACATGATTTCAAGACATATAATAAAACTAAAGTAATTTAAGATAGCATGGCATTGATATAGGGACAGACAAAAATCAATGGAACAAAACAGTCTAGAAATAGACCCACATATATGTAGTCAATTGATTTTCCTCAAAGGCACCAAAGCAGTTCAATAGGAAAAGCCAAGTCTCTCAACAAATGGTGCTGGAACAACTACTGGGGGAAAAATTTAATCTCACACCCCACACAACTGAGATGGTTAATAGACTCAATATAAAAGTTAAAACAACAAAACTTCTCAAGGAGAACATAAGACAATATCTTTACAACCTGGGAATAGGCAAAGATTTCTTACAGAGGTCACAAAACCATACAACATAAAAGAAAATTTTAATGAAGTGAACTTCATCAAAATTAAAAACATTTGCTCACCAAAATGAAAAAGCAAGCCACAGACTGGAGGATATATTTTCAATATGTATATCTGACAAATAACTTGAATCTGGAATATATATAAGAAACTCTGGCAATTCAGTAACAAAATAATAAAGAAACAAATCCCATAAATGGGCAAAAGCCTTGAACAGACAAAAGAAGATACACAAATGGCCAATAAGCAGTTGGAAGGTGCATTTCACTAATAACATTCATCTTAGGGAACTCTAAATTAAGAACACAATGATATACACTACACACCCACTAGAATGGCTCAAACTAAAAATACTGACAACCCCAAACAGTGGCAAGGGTGTGGAGCAATTGGAACTCTTGTACATTGCTGATGGGAGTGTAAAATGGTATAAAAACTTTTGAAAACCATTTGACTGTTTCTTACAAACAAGCACACATTTATTACATGACCAAACAATTCCATTTGCAGGCATTAGTGCAGGAAAAGTGAAAAATATATGTCTGGCCAGGCACAGTGGCTCAAGCCTATAATTCCAGCACTTTGGGAAGCCAAGGTGAGAGGATTGCCTAAGCCCACAGGTTCAAGACCAGCCTTGGCAACTTGACGAGACCTCATCTCTACAATAAATCAAAATATTAGCTGGGCATGGTAGCATGCACCTTCTGGCTACTTGGAGGGCTGAGGCGGAAGGATCAGCCTGGGCGACAGAGTGAGACTCCAACTCAAAAGATTTATTTATTAAAAAGAATATTTGTAACTATTTATAATAGTAAAATACTGAAACAATTCCAATATCCATCAACTGGTAAACAATTGTGGTATAGCCATACAATACAATACTTCTAATGAAAAAGCAGTAAGTTGCTCACATACTCTAAAACATGGATGATCATAGAAGCATTATGTTAAATGAGAAAAGCTAGACACAAAAGACTGTATATTACTTTATATGAAGTTCAAGAAAACAGACAAAACTAATCTATGGAGATAGAATTTGGAACAGTGGTTGGTATGAGGGCCAGAGATTGACTGGGAGGGATCATTTTGGGATTTCTGGACTGATGGAAGATTCCATATCTTAATTTGGGCTATGTAACAAGGCAATATATGCATTTATCAAAACTCACTGAATTTACACTTCAGGTCTGTGCATATAGTTTCTGTGTATATAAACTTAACCTCAGTTGAAAAAAATATGAAATAATAAATACATAGAAAGATAAAAATATCTATGTGGCAGCTTTTCTCCTTGATGATGATAATAATCAACCTACTTTGAACACTTACCTTGACAAGTCACAACCCTTGGCATTGGCATGCTTTATTTCCCCTAACCCTTACTGCAATCCAGTAATACTTCCATTTTGCAGGCCAAAAGAGGCCAATTAATGTCCCTGTGTTTATATAGTGAAAAGCAGCAAAGCCAGGCTTTGAACCCAAAATCCAGATCCTGGAAACCAAGCTCTTAACCACCGTCCCATCATGCTGCTGTCTCAGAGCTCTTATGTGGTACCTCTGGAGACAGTAACCAGCCCAGGAAGCCCAGATGATTAAGGTAATGCCCGCAGAAAACGAGTAGGCCAACTAGTTTATCATCTATACTAGAATAATTCTAGAAACAATGAGCAAATGAAGATTTCTAAGAATCTGTGAAGACCACATATTGGCAGGATAACTGCTTGCTTACTTCAAATTTGCCCACCACTGAAAAGTCCACTCTCAAGTTAAATGTTAATAGCATAGGCTTGCAGACAAATCTCAGGGGCATCCCTTCTGCATGTGTAGATGGCCCTACACATTGAACAAAGCGATTGTATTCTTAAAGCATAAATGAAGATTTGAAATGATATTCATAAATTAGAGAAATAGAATGGAACACAAAGTGTTAAACTCCCAGGACAAAAATAAGTAAATAAATGGAGGCAGAAGGAAAATGGCCCATCCAGGTGTGAACAATGCGCAGAAAAAGCCATGGAAATTATTATAAGCTGGGACTGAATTAGAATGACCCATGAAATGTTCCTTATTCTAAAGTTAATAAAATAGTTGGGGGCAGTCCCCTCGGGTTCCCTCCCACTGTGGGAGCTTTTCTGTCCTCTCAATAAATCCTGCTTTCTAAGAGAATTTTAAAATAAAATAAATAATTAAATAAAATAGTTGGAATTAATATATGGAAAATGACCACTATCTAGTAGGCACTCAACAAATTGCTGTTACTGCTATTATAACAGTATTCATGACTTATAAAAGCTAGACAACAGTCCTGTGCCTGCAGTTGGTACTAATCAGAGCTTTAATAGAATTGTAATCTCTTTTTTTAAAATACAGAGTGGAAAACTTAGAATTAAGAGTGATCAAGACAAAAATTATTAGAAAGTTTTAAAAGATACTCTAGTGAAACTGGAGCTATGGAGAAGAAAAACTAAGCAGTCGGTCTACTCCAGAGATATCAACCAGAGCAAGCTCTTCTCCAAGCCTTGAAAGGATAGGACCATCAGCAAGAAGTATATGGCTTTACCTCTCCCTAGGGTGAAGCATGCATGGTCTGCAGGAGCCTAAAGAACTCACCTCCACCACTGACTTCCATTTTGAAACGCCTTGGAAGATATGGACTTCACTGATTGGTTGAATAGAGCAGGTCTAGATGATGTTCCAAAGGTTTTTTCCTGGTGTATAATGTACAACTCTGTGATCATTTTATAAAGATGAAAATTACAACATGTTCATATCGATGAAAAGTATTCATCAAAAATGTCTCATTAGCCCATTGTAGCACTATCTTAGAAAATATCAAAAATGGAAGAAAATATACAGAGAAACAGTTGTGTGCTAAATATATGCAGAAATCTGTCACTTATGCAAGAGCATTTAATGATAAAGTTACACAAACTGATCACACAATAGTGTCTGGAAGCTGGGAGATAAAGATGATTTGAGAATTGTTACCAAAAGATGTTATTATTTTTTTTTTTCAGAGAAACTTGAAACCTTCCTGATATTTATTTTGGCTGTATCCATCTGTGTCTAAAATGATGAACTGTGGCTGATCTTTTAGTCTATGAGGTGCCTGTCCTCAGAGACCTCCTTTCTGTATCTGTTTAAGTGATTTGCCAGGATCCTGCCGCTAAGAAAATGAGAAACCTGGCATACAGCCTTTGCTTAGAGAAATTTGGCCAGATCCTGTTTCTCCAACTATTCGACACCAAGAATGGAAAATAAAATAGGGAGGGTCCCCTCAGGTTCCCTAGACCCTCCCTCATTATATAGATTCCAGACTAGACCGAGGGCCTGCAGAGAGGCGTAGCTCACCTAATGGATAAGGAAGGAGACTTTGGCCAGCCTTCGGTTACGAGGGATCAGCTTTGTGCCGGTCAGCATTGCTGAAGGAGAAGAGATGAGGAGGCTGTGACAGTTTTATCTGTGAGGGAGATGGGGCATTGCTGTTCTATTCACCATACTTTCAGATTAAAACACTAAAACACTGGAAATCATGCCATCACGGAACAAGACTGTACACCTCATCTTCTGCATTCCTGCACCACCCTGGAAGGCCTGTGGTCCCAGAGGTGGAAAGACAGTGATCCAGCAAAGTTAAGGTGTCTGTTTCCCGTCCGTTTGCTTGCCCAGAGGCTCATGCTTTCTCTCTCCTCTATGCCTGGACTTCATCCAAGCGTACCTCTCCTTGGGATGTTATCTAGGTCAGGGAACCTCAAACTTTTTTTTCTTTTGCAATCGAATTGTTTGTCTTTGTGGCAAAAAAAGAAACAATATATAAAATAAATTTTACCATCTTAACCATTTTTAAGTGTATAGTCAGTGGCATTAAGTACATTCACATGTTGCGCTACCGTGAACACCTTTTATCCCTAGATTTCTTTTTAGCCTCCCAAAGTGAAACTCTGTATCCATTAAACAATAACTCCCCATTTCCCACTCTTCCTAGTTCCTAATAACTACCTGTCTTTTTAAATTTTGACTATTCTAGGTACCTCGTATATGTGGAATCATATAGTATATTTGTCCTTTCATGTCTGGATTATTTCACATGGTGTAACATCCTCAAGGTTTGTCCATATTGTAGCATGTGTCAGAATTCTCTTCCTTTTCAAGACTGAGAAATATTCCTCTGTGTGTGTGTGTGTGTGTGTGTGTGTGTGTGTGTGTGTGACATTTTGTTTATCCATCAATGGACATTTGGATGGCTTCCACCTTTTGACTATTGAGAATAATATTACTATGAACATGAATATACACATCTTTTCAAGTCTCTGCTTTCAGTTCTTTTGGGTGTGCTCCCACTTCAAACTTTTTGAATATAACTTACAAAGTCAGAAATACATTTTACATTGCTCTGAGAATGTATATAGTGAAGCAAGAGTGTCGCAAACATTACCTACCATCACTCTGACATTTTCTATTCTTATTTCATATTTTTAGATGCAGGTCACAGCCACACAAATCCACTTTTGTCAGCACTGTTCACAAAACACAATATAGATTACTGACCCCCCTCAAAAGATTGTTTGTGCCAGAGGAGTGAGGAAAGAAAAAAATAACGTGTGTGGGTCCTGCCACGTTTCCAACCCTGGGGTAGTCACTTTGCATAAATGTCTCTTGAGTCCTCCCAAAAGCCTTGAGAGGCAAGTTCTTCTTTCCTTGTTTTACAGATGAAGAAACTAAGACTGAACGAGCTCATCCAAAGATCTGCAACTAATTTGTGTGGCTTCCTGCAGTATTCCCCTCAGAGTGCCTGCGAGCATTCTAGTGGGACCTGGGAAAGCTTTAACACAAAGGCCTGACAATCCAGAAATTGTTAGAACCCATTCACAGGTACAAGAAGTATGTATTTCAGGTATATGTCATGGGAGAAGGGCAGTTTTCATTGACCTTGAATGAGACCACATAAGTAAGAACTTCCTTCACTTATATGATTAAGGTGGACACAGTCTCTAGAAGTGAGTCTGGCATCTTTGCAGTGAGCCCTTCCAGTCCACAGAGGTGTGAGCTAATAAACTTTAGGTACTCTATATTCAAAGTGGCTTTAGCAGATGGCACCATTTTTCTAAGGAGTCACTTGGGCCCGTGGGAGAGTGTGGCTCACATTACCATATTTATTGACTGCAGCAAGTAATCAATAAATATTACCTGACATTAATAGACTGGCTGTGCTTCCTCCCAATATTATCCTCTATAAAGTTTGTTGTGCCCTCATGTTGAAGCCTTTCCCAGCATTTAGAACATAGTACTTATTCAATTAAAAAGTATTGATATGAAGAAAGGATGGCTGGTATACATTCTCTGTGCGTTTTGTGCAGCTTCTTTCAGACATACCATTAGCTAGGTTTGTTCTTTCTCTTCTTCGGATTCTAACTAAGATGTAAGCCTCCAACATGCAGGGCTGAGTACACACACACACACACACCCGTCACAGGTTCTCTTTGCACTTGCATGCCCCTAATGCTGATCCCTGCTGGGCAGCCCGGGACCCTGATAATACTTCCTGTGCATTAGACGCTTATGTTATACCAGGCAGTCTACTGGACCCATTGCCTTATTTAATCCTCACAATGATCCGATGAGATGTATTATTACATTATTACATCTCATGTTACAGAAGAGAAAAACGAGGACTCGGAGACGTGAGCTGACTCCTGGAGGGTTCCCAGTGGCAGCGGCAGAGCCAAGATTCCAGCTGGGTTAGCCTGCACCAGAGCCGCTCTGAGGCACCGCGTTAGGTCTGCGGCCTGGCACAGAAGGCACATGAGCAGGAAGAGATGTTAGGGAAGAAATCTCTTTTCAAACAAAGGACTGGTAAAAAGCCCTTAATACCTGCCCTCCTCCCTACTGTCAGGAGAATCGCATCCCAAAGAGCCTGTGAGGAGACTGGGGAGAGAAGGCAAAATGCAGCCTGGCTCCAGACACTGAGTGAACATGGTATTTCTGTGCAGTGACGGGGGCCTTGGAAACTGCAGGGGCTGCAGTCTGGAATCCATCTGACAACCCAAGTAGCTGGCAGAAGTCAAGTGACAGCTTCCCAGCCTCAGCCCACCTGCTCACCTCAGAGGGCCTTCTGCTGTTGGCAGAGCGTATTTCAGTAAAGCTGCGCTCACGTGATCCTGCCAAAGCATGTAAAATATGTTAGCCTCTGCCTCCAAGCTTCTACCACAGAGAATTCCACCCCCACTTTTAGCTTCTTAAATGACTGAAATAGGCAAAGGGACGTGGGATGTAGGGATGATTGGGCAGATGACCAAACTTTCACACACAGGCATGTACTCACCTTTTTATGTCAAAAAAAGGCCACTCCTGCCTTAAAAATAAGGATGCCAGGGGATTTCAAGCATTTCGTTACAACAGTAGAGGTATTGGTGTCCCATGATTAAGAGGTAATACACACTAACTGTACGACAGGCTGTGTATTAAACGCTTTATAAAAGTAGGATAATTGTATAACAATTGTGCAGGGACAACAGGTATAAATGAAAACATTATCTCATCTATAGATGAATCAACTCTCTGAATCTTCATAGCAGCTCAGAAAAGAAGGCAACATTAGAATCTCCCATTTTATAGATAAGGAAACCAGGCTCGGAGAGCTCACACGCACGGGTAGCAAAACCAGGATGTTACCCAAAGGTGACTGAATCAAAAGTTCTCTTTTTCATCACTGCTTCAGACTGCAGACACCTGAACTGCATTAAAAACACCAATAAACTAGTGAAGCTCAAAGTGGTTTCCAGATGACTGGAAACCCAGTGATTTGGGACTATTTCATTTGAAAGTCTGTTTAACACTAAAGCTAGAGGATTCAGTTAGATTAATTAGCTTTTGCGGGTAGGGAAGAGAAAGAGTGTTATACATTTGCTTTCAGAGTTTTGGGGAATAAAAGAGTAATAAGCAAGGTGAGCTGAAAAAAATAACCAGTAATGAGACAGAACTCATAACCACATAGCTTTACTTATTGGAACAGTATGATGCTGATTTTATAAAACCCCAGAAGTTGTATTATCTGAAAACAAAGAGAAGATTTTTTTAATGAGTAAACACTTAAATATTTGTTATTTGTAATTTTGGAATATATGTATATATTACTTATTTTGCTTCAGGAAAAAATCTTTTCTCTCAACCAATTATAAAAGTAGGGACAGTCTCTGATTTTGTAAGTTTTATTTTTCTATTGACAGTTTGGGCTAGGTCATGTGACTCTCGCTACCAAAATGTACTAAGTGTGTACTGTATTCTCTAAATGACTGAAAATTTGATTTAGTAAATTTAGCAGTTTACTCATATTCTCATAGCTCTCTGGGGGTGGTTGTCCCATTTTCAGATAGGTTAAGAAAAGTGACCAGGGTCACATAGCTAGTTTGTGACAGAACTAGGATTTGAACCCAGTTTGACCACTGAGGCCTTTTTTTTTTTTTTTTTTATTAAAGAGATGGGATTTTTCTGTGTTGCCCAGACTGGCCTCAAACTCCTGGGCTCAAGCAGTCCTCCCACCTCAGCCTCCCCAGTGACTGAGACTACAGGCACCTGCCACTGTGCCCAGCTAGAGTCCATAGTTTCAACCATGCTTCTGTAGAGCTTCTATTTTAGCTATTAAACTTCAAAATATTTCCAAAATACTGAGTTTTTAAATGTCTCTAAATAAGAGAACAGCATTTTAGAATTACATGTCACCCCTGGGTTTACTTAGATGTTTAAAAATATCCTTGAATTAATAATTAATGTAATTTAGATCTGTATCTCATCTTTAAATGTCTGAAGCATATCAATATTTTTGTCTTCTCTTTCAAAGTGTTCACAAAGTGATTTTATTATGGTTTGAAGTATATTTGAATTTTGTTTTTCTAATAATCACTGTTTCTAATCATGCTGAATTGCCTCCAACTGGGAATTGAGGGGCGAAAACTGTATCAATGCCTTTAAAAGTACTAAAGTTGATGTTCAAATTTTGAAGAAAAATACTCAATTATGGTTTTCTTGCTGCCCTAAGGTCCCATGTTGCCTGGGGGACCCATTTTGCAAGCTCTGGCTGGGGTGATGCTGAGTAAGACCTGAAACCTGGGGTAGACTTCTTCAATATCAGGATGTGATGTGCTCTGTGGAGCTTTTTGCACTACCTGATGGGTCAAAAATAAGCTAAAATGATGCCATCAAGAACATTACACCTAGACAAAAAGCATTCAGAAGGATAGGAGTGGAAATTTCTCTTTTTCCAGGAGTTATAAATGAATGCCTGTGTGTATGTGTGTATGTGTGTGTGTTTCTTTTAATCCCTTCTGTTTAACCTCCAAATTAGTGTTGCCAGATAAAATATAAGACACCCAGTTAAATTTGAATTTCAGATAAACATGAATAATTTTTTAGTAGTATAAGTATGTCCCCTGCAATACTTGGAAATAAATTTTAGTACAAGTACATCTCATACAATATTTAGGACATACTTATACTAAAAAATTATTTGTTGTTTATCTGAAATTCAGATTTAACGAGGCAACCTATATTATCATTTGCTAATTCTAGCAACCCTACAAGTACAGACTACAGGTCCAACTGGATTTAAAATTTTTAATTCATAAAAAAAAATGGAAGACAGATGAAGAAGGGAGAAAAAGAAGAGATAAAGTAACAGAACAAGAAAGACAATAAGTATGAATTTTGGCAATATGCCAAATAAAATAACTAAATTTTGCAATAAAGAAATCCTAAAACTGAGGTCATAGGATGGAAAAAGTCTGTTTCACAGACTCATTAGCCTGGAGGTTGGCCAAAAAAAAAAAAAGCATCCTATTAACATCTGAATACCAAAGCTCTTCCAGGAATGGAAAGATTTGGAATGTGAAGATTCTTAGCTCTGGAACTTTGTTAGAATACCACAACTTGTTTATTAATTGCAAGGAGGAATTTTTTTTTTCCAGTGAAATACTTTGGTAATTCAGTATCAAAGAAAGCTACCTCACTTCAGTTTGTTACTAAGCCGCATTTGAAACTTCATGGATAACCTTTTGTTTGTCTTGTACTGAAATGCAAAAAAACTATCAGATATCTGACAGAGAGAGGAATTTACCTCTGTTTGAAAATCACCCTGTTCTGCCATGAAGCATGAAAATGACTTTTTTTTTTTTAGTTAAAAATATTAACTGACAGCTTCAAGACTTTTTTTTTCCTTTAATCTCTAACTACACAAATCACTAGAAGCAAGAAGCCTCTTGCCTTAATCCTGGACACGTCACAGATGTGACACTGTTCTGTGGGAGATGGCTTTTTAACTGTGGATGGGGAAAAATAACCTTTGGAATTTTTAAGGATGTTATTACAAGCAAGTTTACTAGTTTTTGACTTACTAAGCCACCGCTGGAGCCAGCCTTCATCGGGGTAAGAATATTTTCATGTTACGATTATATCTTTAGTATTTCGAGCGTTGGATTATTACATTTGGGGGAATATGGTCTTCGAGGCTGGTGCTGTCTGCTGAGTATGCAAATGTGAATGTCCTATAAAAGAGGAGAGGAGCTGTCAGTTTCTGTCTGTGCCGTAAACTTAAAGAGTCCAACAGATGACATGTTGGGGCTGCTGGAGCAGGAATTGGATCGCACCATCATTTTGGATAAAAGGAAAAATTTGTATTTCTCTGAGAGGCATTTTAAGGACTGGGCTTACAGCTTCCCTCAAAGCCAAACTGCTATATATGAGATTCTCATTTCTGTAGTTGTTTTATGTTGTTGCTGCTGCTTAAAAAAAAAAGGAAAGAAAGAAAGAAAGGAAAAGAAATGGCCTAATGGTGCAAGGAATTTTCTGATCAAATGAATTATGGATCTGCCTGATAATATTTTTTCTGACTAGTGAAATACAATCCATTAATGCTTTTTATATCATCTGTACTCCATTCTACATCGTATTGTCTCTTTGATATGGTATATTGTGTGATTTGCTCAGATAAAGAAGAATGATATTTTGTATGCTTTCCCTTAAAAAGACTCCAAAATATTCCAAAGCCAATCTCTTTCCAGGGAGCCAGAGAGAATATCCCCAGAAACTGGGCTGCCCCTGGAAACGCGCCAAGAAGCCACAGGGAACCATACCAGCCCACTGGTGACAGCCAGGCTAGAAGCAGGTGCCATTCTGATAGACATGTTCAAAGGAAATTTTCAGGTGATATAAATGACAGAGAACCAATTGGTATGCTGAATTCAAGTATCCTATACAGATAGTTTATTTTTCCAATCCAATCTCCGGACCATGGTTCATAACCAGAGTGTACATCAGATCACTTGAGAAGCCTTGGGAAGCCTTGTAAAATCTTAATACTTATGCTCTGAAGAGTCTTGGTCCATCAGAACCTGTCTTGAGATTCTGATACATACCCACAGTTGAAAATTATAACTCTGGAGGTCCCAAACCCATTTTTAACCTTCTGAATCACTGAAGAGACTAAAATGCAGATTCCTGGCTCCCTTCCACCAAAGATTCTGATTCCTCGCGGCTGGGTTGGGGCCTAGGAATCTGTATTTCTGCATCATTTCCCAGTTGATTTTGATGTTTAGTCAGACTTGGAAACTATCATTGCCCTTACAAAATCACATTAATTTCAGCAACCCAAAGGTGTTTTCTTTTTTAATTAAAAAGAAAAGTGATCTGATCAACCCAGTGGTGCCTTTAGACCAACATCCCAAATTTCCATTTTTTTTTTTCACTTTAAACTTATTCCTAGCTTGATTCATGCCCACTTCTTTTCATCCCCATGTCCTCTCCATCTCCATTTCAGGAAGAAAAGCCTGATCCTTTTCTCTTCTGGTACCCCTGACCTCATCCTTTCCCTCCTCCCACTCTCTTGTTGTTTTCCTAGTAGCTCTTTTTACCCAGGCTTATGACATACCCATATTTTCCCAAACAAAATGACACAGCATATCCATGAGCCATTGAAACAAGTGAGCATGCTCTCTCTTCCAGTCCGTGAACCTGTCGCTGGCTCTCCTCCTATTGCAACTGGCTTCCATCCTCTGTACTTCGTGGACCTCCATGGCTTATTTCTCACTGGGCCAAGCCTGGGGCCCTTTCCCAGTCTTTAACTTCCTTGATCGCTTTGCAGCATGTGACCCCACAGATCATGTCCTCTTCAAACCATCTACCTAGGCTGCCATCCTACTGCATTCTCTTGACATTCTAACACGGGTCCTGCCTTCAGTCTGTTTCTTTTCTTTTTCTCTTCATTGTCCTCATGGTAGTCTCATCCATTCCTATAGCTTTAACTCTCATCTCTAACCAGATGCCTCCCGAATTGAGATCTCTAACTCTGACACCTTCCTAGAGCTGTTAACCAACCCTTCTGCCCAAGGCCTTTTGTCTTAATCTGAGGTCTGAGACATATGGATGGTTATATTGTTATGTATCTGTAAGGTACATCCCTGGACGGGAAGGAAGGGTGTGGTACCTGCAGGCACGGTGCCTGTGCAGTTGTGTTACAGGATGCAGGAATGGCTCTGAGACCTCAGGGTCACATCAGGGCTTCCGTGTTTCAGACTCAAACTTCTAAAACTCTATTCTGATCCCAGCTGAGCTGTTGAAGACAGTTTTCACAGCTCTCCTTGCCTTGATTGATCTCCTAAGAGCTCTATCTCTCTCAAGAATAGAATAGGCCTCAACTGTAATTTCCTGTCCCTAGTCACAGCCTTCATCTCTGCAGGCCCAAGACCACATGTGGGCAAGGGGAGCTTAGCCTGGGCCTGGCCACCTGCCATCAGCCAGCACTCACAGAGTGCCAGGAGTTGAGGTGGTATGCAATAGTGTCTGCAGAGGGCTACCTGGATGGGTACTGGTATCACTTAGTAGGCTCAGCCTCTGATCACGTAAGGCATGTAAGTCTCCAGCATGGCTTCAGGAAGACTGAGAACGTTTGTTCCAGTGGATCGACCCCTAAAGAATGGCTAAAGGAAACTCTCCGCCTGAAAGAAAATGATAACAGAACAAAGCTGGAACTTTCAGAAAGGGAAGAAGAACAACAGTGGGAGTGAGGATAGTAGTAAACATACTAGACTCTCCTTTGCCTCATGAGTTTCGTTAATCATCGTTTATAGTGAAGCAAAAGTTATAATGCCATCTGCTATGGGGGTCGGTGCACATAGAAGAAATACTCAAGACAACTTTATTTAAAAAGTAGAGAGGATAGAGACATCTAAATGGAGGTGAGGTTTCTACACTTCACTCGAAGTGGTAAAACGCCGGCACTAATAAGCCGTGATAACTTATCTATGTATATGGAAATACTTAGAACAACCCCTAAGAAAGCGATACAAAGCAGTGTACTCAGAAACATTATAAATAAATCAAAATTCAGCTCTAAAAAAGGTTCCCGCATGAAGTCAAGAAAAATTTTTTTAAATGAAGTCAAGAAAATTTTTAAAAATGCAGAGAAATCGACCCAGCAAATCTCCCTTCTGGGAATATACCCAGAGCAACTCAAATCACTCTACAAAAAAGATACTTGCATACTCATGTTTATTGTGGCATTATTCACAATAGCAAAAACATGGATCCAACCATGCTGCCCATCAAAAGTGGACAGGATAAAGAAAATGTGGTACATTTACACAATGGAATATTATGCAGCCACAGAGAAAAACAAAATTATGAACGTTGCAGCAACTTGGATGGAATTAGAGTCTATAATACTCAGTGATTTATCACAGAAACAAAGATCTGACTACTGCATGTACTCAATCATAAGTGGACCCTGAACATTTATCATAATACTGTAAG
>CAUYQG010029159.1:0-10921 GCA_963574415.1 Tarsius wallacei
ATAGAAAATCATAAACAGAAAACTTGTAGCATCTAAAGAATTTTTAAAATTTGGACTCTAAGGAGTCTAAAGAGTTCTTAAAATTTCTGAATCAAATAACACAATCACCACTACTCTCACATATATTCAACATGAGGCAAAAAGAAAACTTTAAAAAATAGTTTAACATGGATTTCCTAAATAAATAAGTAGATATTTGCACATCCTCAAAAGCATCAGAAATGCAGTAAGATCATGCAGTCTCTAACAAACCATTAAAATGACTTTGATTTTCAGTGTAAAATTGAAAGGAGATCATTGAAGAAGCAGAGTTTTTGGAGAATTATAGAACATGGAATAATGGATGTCCCTTTATGATATCAAGAGAAGGAATCCTCAGGCTTCTCAGAAACTATTTTCATTGAAGCAGACCACAATCCCAAATCACATTTCAAACTCCACTTCCTTGACCTGTACATCTTCTTTATTCACTTCCACCTACCTGGAGGTTTGGCCAAGGAACTGTGTCTCTTCACACCCCAGGGCTCTTTCCTTTGCTCCAAACACATGATCAAGTCTGGCTTAGAGATAGCAAGACCTGTTGAATTAGAAAAATGTAACATGATTCTTGCTGGGATTTTTTCGGTTACAAACCTAGTACTGTGCTCAGTGGAGTACACACTGTACAAGATTCTAGAAAATTAATCCCCAAATACTGTTTTCAAACAGAACGTTTAGAACATTTAGATAGAATTATTATTATTTTTTGAGTTGGTTTCTCACTCAGTCACCCAGACTGGAGTTCAGTGACATGCTCCTAGTCACCGCAGCCTCTACCTGCTGGGTTCTGGTGATCCTTCTGCCTCGGCCTTCCAAGTAGCTGGAGCTACAGGCATGTGCTACCACACCCCAGCTGACTGTTTTAAAAACTTACATATTATTACACATTGTACTTCTCTTAGCCTACCATGCACATGAAGACTTGCAATAATTATTTATACTGAAAGAAATATACAAAATTATCACTCTAATGCTATGAATATGAGAGCGAAAGAAGAGTAACTTGAGTTTTTTTGTTTGAATGTCTGCTTACATTGGAAAAGACATTAAGAAATAATTTAAAATTGGAATGTAAATCAGTTTTGTCTACTTCACATTCAATTTATTTCACTAATATCTAATGGCTTCTAGTTCAGAATCTTCCTATGACATCCTTTCTTATGACTTGCCTTGAAAGGCTATGTTCATGAAATGATCATTATTTAGCCTACTTAGAAATTACAAGAATTTTTGAAAATGTAATTGAATGGTGTTTGAAAGCACTATGAAAATGTTATTCAAAATGAGTGTATTTATTACTTGTTTTAGTATATTTTATTTTTCTTCCCAACTAAAGAATATCAATGAATAATTTTGGTGTTCTTTTTACTTTCTATAATGAAAAATCGGTTTTTATTGACTCTACTGTCTATTTATTTATTATAGAGGCAAGGTTTCACCAAGTTGCGCAGGCCAGCCTGGAAGCCCTAGACTCAGGCATTCCTCTCTCCTCTGCCTCTCAAAGTGCTGGAAGGAAAGGTTAGAGCCACTATGCCCAGCCTTTTCTATTTCCTTTGCAGTCACCTGACACTGAGTTGGAAGCACTTGTCCCTTCAAGTTGTCTGCTGCTAACTCATCTGGTGTGGGCTCTGGAGTACCTTTAATATTTATATGTCATACCATTCCCTTTAGGTTGAAGTCCATTTCCCTGTTTGAGCTCTGCTGAAAACGTACTTTGAGTACTTGCAAAGTCACAACCAGTCAAGAATGCTTATGATGGCAAAGCCTGAAAGACATGTATGCTGAGGCAAGTTCTAAAGTGCAGTGTTTTTTTGTGTTTGATTAAATTAGAAGTTATATATTGACCACATTGTTTAGCAAGCAGCTGCACTATGCCCTGTAGATAGTCACGTGTTATTGCAAAAACCTTTCCTTTGCACTGCTTGTACTTCTTTCTTAAATTCTTACTTAACGATGTCATTTTGTGCTAATAAAAGTCTGGTGGGTAAGAGACTCGGGGCCTTTGTCCTGTGAGGCAAAGTGCCCCCTGGCTTGCCCACCTTCCAGTTCTAAAAGTGTTTTGTGAATCGTGTTATACCACGTTGCTCCCCTTTCAGGACTCTTAATTACCCTGCTACACAGGACGAATCAGAGTGGTACCCAAACAGGGTCTTTAAGAGAAGATCTGCTATGAACAGAAAAGGTGAAGTTACAAGTGGCAGACAGTAGCCTTGCACTCAACGGAGTTGCAACTCTCAGTGTGCAAGTAGAAGTTTTATGTAAACCGGGGTAACAAATGGGGCAGAATCCATCTCAAGAAACTAAACATTATGTTCAATTGCTTAAATGTATGCTAAAGCAATCAGGGACTCTGGTGTCAGAGTGTAAATGAGAGGAATTGTTACAAGCTGTAGTTACACATCACCCTTGGTTCCCACATGAAGTTACTGTAGACCTGCTGGTCGCTGACATCCTGCCACATTGTTGCCATTGGGAGTGGGTTTGGAGACCAATGTGAGGGACACAGCCGGATGGCCAGTGGGGATGGTGTGGCGCTTGAGTGCGCCTCATTTCACACATTCTAAGTTTTTATGATTCCCAAATATGAGATACAATGAAAGAACTAAAAAGCATCATCACACGGAAATGAGACCCTAATACTAGGTAAAAAATGTACCGCTTCAGGATTAATTACATTTATTACATGTGAGTTCGTCAGCACCTCTGTAAATAAAGAAAAAAATGTGACATCTAGGAAGATGACAAATGAGGAATTACAGAGAGACCACAGGTCCACACTAGGGCTCTTCCCATTTTAAATAGGGTTTGTGGGGACAGTCTCTGTGGTCAAGTGCATGTATCCCTCCTACCTCCCTCAGTATTCTCATTCTACTCCTACCTGTTTCCTCTTTAGGAGATGCTTTCTGATTATACCTACCCAGAAATCTTGTACAAAGATGTTGTGATATGAGAGTCCATCATTAAATGGAGATTTGTGGAGAGGGGAGTTTTGTGATCTCTGTTCAGATGCACTGCTGTTGGGCATATGGCTGGAAAGACACATATTCTCAGTCTCCACCATGGCTAAGAAGTTTGGTCCTGATGCCACCATCATCGCTGTTTACAGAACTGGGTGCTCCTTATGGTTTTGTGTCTTTGGCTTAGATTTTGGGGCTCTGACCCTCCTCTGTTCACCCATTCTTTGTGTTATCTGCTGGGTTCCAGGTTTGTTCCAGTTTCCTGGGAGCCAGTTGCATAACTATTTCAAAGATTATTTGATTAGTTGTTCTTTTTTTTTTTTTTTGAGTTGGAGTCTCACTCTGTCACCCAGGCTGGAAGGCAGTGGCATGCTCCCAACCACCACAGCCTCCACCTGCTGGGCTCTGGTAATTCTTCTGCCTCAGCCTTCCAAGTAGCCAGAACTACAGGTATGTGCTACCACGCCTGGCTAATTGTTGATTTATTGTAGAGATGAGGTCTCACCAAGTTGCCAGGGTGGGACTCGAACCCGTGGGCTCAGGCAATCCTCTCGTCTTGGCCTCCCAAAGTGCTGGGAATACAGACTGAGCCACCGAGCCTGGTCAGCTGTTCCTTTTTTTTCCAGAAATTTAGATTATTTTTATTTTCAAAATTATAAAAATGCTGCATTAAAATTCTTGTACATAATTTTCTACGCTAATGACTAACTGCTCAAATTGCCTTGCTTTCTTTTTGTTAGAAAATGGGTTATTGACATTTATTTTATGAGGGTTATTATTTGAATCATAGGGAAATTAATTTTGTCACTGGGTAAGGACACATAATAAAATTGGACTTCAAGTTTATCCATCTATTTTTTTTTCATTTAATGTTTAATTTTTTCTTTTTTTTTTTTGCATTGGTGTCTCACTCTCTCACCCAGGCTGGAGTGCAGTGGCAAACTCATGGGCACCCCAGCAGTGACCTGCTGGGCTCCAGCGGTCTTTCTGCTTCACCATTCCAAGTAGCTGAAACTACAGGCACACACTACCATATCTGGCTAATTTTTTATTTGTTGTAGAGACGAGGTCTTGCCTAGTTGTCTGGGTTGGTTTTGAACCTGTGGGTTTAGGCAATCCACTTGCCTCAGCCTCCCAAAGTGCTGGGATTACAGGTTGAGCCTCCAAGTCCAGCAAACTTTCTTAAATTTTTAAAAATATTTCTTTCTTTTTTTGGTTTTTAGTTTGAGTCTTTCTCTGTTGCCCAGGCTGCAGTGCAGTGGCAGACTCACAGCTGCTGTAGCCTTGACCTTTTTGGCTCAGGTGATACTTCTGCCTCAGCCTAAGTATCTGGAACTACAGGCCCACACTACCACGCCTGGCTTACTTTTTGATATATTGTACAGATAAGGTCTCATCAAGTTGGCTAGGCTGGTCTCAAATCCCTGAACTCAGGCAATTCTCTTGCCTCAACCTCCCAAAGTGC
The DNA here is from genome assembly GCA_963574415.1 of Tarsius wallacei. Lineage (NCBI taxonomy): Eukaryota > Metazoa > Chordata > Mammalia > Primates > Tarsiidae > Tarsius > Tarsius wallacei. Next base: position 4,462 of record CAUYQG010029159.1, read on the forward strand.
TGGGATTTATAGGCATGAGCCACTAAGCCCTACCACATTTTTTTTTTTTAAGTTGGAGTCTAGCTTTAATTTACACATAAATCATTTTGTATTTTGGGTCTCATTCTTTTAAAAAAAACTGTGATTCTGAACTGGACTCAGTGACTTAAGCCTATCATCTCAGCACTTTGAGACAGAGAGTGCCTTATCCTAAATGTTTGAGACCAACCTGGGCAGCTTGGCAAGATGTAATCTCTAAACAATTCAAGAAATTATCCAGGTATGGTAGCACATTCCTGTAGTTCAACTTACTTGGAAGGCTGAGGCAGAAGGACCACTTGAGTCTAGCAGATAGAGGCTGTGGTGGCCACGATTGAGTCACTGTACTCTGGTTTGGGTGGCTCAAGAAAAGAAATTGTGATTTTCCAGGTCTTTAGGGGTCCTTAAATAGGCTTTTACTATCACCTCTGAATTCTGATGTCGCTTCCCCTGAACCTACATTCAGCAGCACTCAACTAGAGAAAGCAGATCCAACACCCAGGATCCCCCACAGTCAACACACTCATCACAACATGAATAGTTCTGATCCAAATGAAACACAACTGATCTCCATCCTGAAAGATCACATTCTCCGTGGTCCTTTAATGTTTACAGAGGCTGGAGTGACTCAGTAACTTCATCTTGTTCCCAAGTTTGGGGACCACTCTCTGTTGGGAGCCAGCCTTGGAGGCCCACCTGATTGACAGGGTCCTGGTGGGCCGAAGACCCTGGGCTGCAGGGTGAGTCCAGGAAGCTGAGGCCCTTCTGTCTTCCACCTTTGCTTTGTTGATGCGGCTGAAGAATTCTGTGCAGTTGTGGAAGAAGAAAATAGCATGTCTATGCGAAGAATTCACAGCTAACCTGGGAATGTCATGGTTCATTTTTCCATTTCCCACCATGTTGTTTGGCCTTTTCTAACATATGCAATGGTTAAACTCTGAAACACATCAAGAATGCTTTCTGTCCCTTGGTTATAAGTTACTAGATTTGCATGAGTAAAAAATGATATTAGTATATTCATCTCTTATTTGATTTAGAATAATGTAGTTTAGTGTTTAGACTTAAGGCTTTTCAAAAAAGACACAAGCTCATAGTAAGTTCATTATGAATTCATTGTAAGTTCAGACACATACCTAGGAGTTATGTAGGTGATTTATAACATTGTCTTTATGAATTTAAGGTAAAGATTATTTGTTAATGTTTTTTACTTAATTTAATAGTTAAGATTATGAGTCAACATATATAGAATAGATTTTCACTGAATTCATAATATACTAATTGAATACTTTTATGATAAATTAACTAAATACAGAAAACAACCTTGGGGGCCTGGGAAACATCATTAAAAGCTAAGCAATGAAGACACCTGGATAGGTAAGGCGATTACAAACCTTTGAATCCCCAGAGAAAACTCCTGATGCATAAAGAAAAGTGCACCTGGAATCTTTCTTGAAACACTTCAAGGACTATAATTTAGGACTTCAGGCCAAAATTATCATTCTAGGCTTTAAAAATAGTTTTACAGTTTAAAATTGTTTTGTGCTTTGGGGAATAGTGTTACAGATTAAGATTTTGTTTAACAAGATTTTTACTTTAAATCATTTATTAAGTTTTAATGTTGTAGTTTGATGTTTTATAATTACTTTGAAGATTGTTTTAGATTCATAAGTTTTAGTTCTCATAATAATGAAGTTGGTGCTTTAAAGATAATAATCATTGCTTAAGTGGTTATCTCAAGACAAGGATATTTTCCAGAAGGTTGTCAAGCATAAAGAAAAACATGTGAAATCACCCCCTAAACCACCATTAACCTAAACTTAAAAGCTCATTAGCAATTATACAGCCATAATGATTTTAGTTGTGTTAGTTTTATTTCATTATATTTTAGTTCATTTACATGTTAAAAATAAGGTAAAAATTAGTATGTGTATTTTCACAGTAAGTCACTTTCATAGTTATTCTTAAATGTTCACCACTGTTTTTTGGTCGAGTTAATAGGCTTCAAATTTCTAGTATCACTAGATACGATTTATTGGACGAGTGATGTATAACAAAAATCAAAGTAAGCCTTGTAGATTAAGTGATGTATTATGTTTAGTTTCAGTAAAATTCTTTTTAAAATTATCTTAAGACTCATTAATTGAAAGTAGTTAGTGTTTTTGGCCTCTTTGTGGCTTCTAAGACCACAAGATGGCAATAACTTCTAAAGGATGATGTGCGTGAAGGAATTTTCTTTGTCTTTCCCCCTATACAAATGGTATAAAAGTTCTCTGTTAATTAACAATAAATGGCATTCTGTCCTGGAAGCAGGTGTCCAAGTATATCTTTTCATTGCCTACTTTGTCTCTCCTTCAGGAAACCCCAGACCCGGCGGGGGCAGGACCCCGGCACTGAGGAATATATATGGGTCCATCCAGACAGTCTCCAATGGTCTTTGAAAGACTGAAACCAGCAGCCAGTGGGGCATCTCTCTTACTGTGCCCCATCAAAAGCAGAATTTTTCAACTTATAAATGGGGCAGGAAAGTGAGTTCGCATAGGCCAGTTTTAACAGGGCAAACAGATGAACTATCTGAGTTCCTGGACATAAATCTGACAAGATGCTTTAAAGGGAAGAGTCTGCTTTCTCTCAACTTTTACCTACCCAGAGGATCCCTTAAATGTGCCTACAAGTCTTGGTTGTAACCAAGGCTAGGTTGTAACTATGGGGCCAGATTCTTCTTAAACAAAGGAAAGAGGGAGAGCCCAGGGAAGTGGGGACTTGACCCCACGAGTTGCCTCCCAAGAGAAAAACGTTAGTCTCACATACAGTAAGGTTTCTCACATTTGTGGGCTAATGACCAAGCCAGCTACCTGTCCTGCTCAGGAATGCCATCTCCCTAGGCTGCAAAAACACCTGCAACATTGAAAACAAAGAGGGGACAGTAGCCGTAGCAGTCCCAAAAGAAAGAAAATGTAATGGGAAAGACTGGAGGTTCTCATCCAACACTCTAATGGGCTACCTAATGGGCTGTCAGGGACTGGAGTTGGCCTGGGAGCCTTCAGATAACACTAAGGAGTAGCCTTGGCCAGATACCTTCAGTTACCCCCAAACTTCATTCCAATTCCACACAACAGCTAGACCTTCTTGGAGGGAAACAGGATTGGAACAAGGCTAATATTCCCATACCGGAGAGTGAAGAGGGATTGACAAGCCTGTCCTTCATGTCTGAGATCGAGAAACCTTGGAAAAGAAAGGAAAGAATCATAGCTCCACTTTCACTCACCCTACCGATGATCCTGTACAAATCCTCAGGAAATGACACTGCTTTTTCAAGTTCACTGGGATCAGGGTTCCCAAGTTGCAGTTACTGGAGTTATGCTGGCAGCTTGAAATCTATAAGGTGACTGAGGACAAAATGGCATCCTGAGAGGGGAACACGGTGGCACCTGAGAACTTGGGGAGGCCAATGGCCACGGAGTCCCAAGGAGTGTTACTGCTCTGTCAACTTGGTGAGACAGTGAGCTGAGCCCCCAGAGCATTGCAGCTCTCAGTTTGGGGGACCAATGAGCTAAGCCCCCAGGTAGTGTTTACAACTTTGCTGGCTCACTGGTTTGGCATGCAGAGCCCCCAGAAGTGTTTACAGCTCTTCTAGTCCAATAGATTCTGGGTTTTTTTCTCATGTCCAAGAAGAATAAGGCTGGGTGCTGTGGCTCAGCTTGTAATTCCGCGGGAAGCTGAGGTGAGAGGACTGCCTGAGGCGGGGAGGCGGGCCCAGACCAGCCTGGACAACTCGGTGAGATCTCATCTCTGTAAGAAATCAAACTAGCCAGGTGTGATGGCGTGCATCTGTAGTTCTAGCTACTTGGAAGGCTGAGGCGGAAGGGTCGCCTGAGTCCACTGGGTCGAAGCTGCGGTGGTTTTGAGTCTGCCACTGCGCTCCAGCCAGGGTGACAAGTGTGAGATTCCAACTCAAAAATAAATAAGTAAAGAAAAGAATAAGGAGCCCAGACACCAGAGGGTGGGTAAGTCTGAGCTTATTAGAAGATAGGACAGCTCTTACCAGCAAGACGGTACCCAAAAGTGGGTTGCCAGCCATGTGACTGAGGTCAAGGGTTTATATAGACTTGAGAGAGTGTTGATTGGTTGGCAGGGCAGCCTTGAAAAATTCACCAATCAGAAAGAAGTGTTCAAAAGGGGCAGTTCATGGGCCAGGGTATAGTTGTTCTCACTTCAGTCTGTAGTTTTTACTGGGTACCCACCCTAATCTGTCTGTCTGCCTGTGTGGTTTCTTCCTTCTCGCCTCTATCACTTTCAATTGATTCCTTTTAACAACTCCCCTTCTGCCTGAAAATAAGGGCTCATAAGAAGAGCATCTTATGGGAAGAAGTACTTAAATATGAGAAAATCACCCATAATAGTTATTAAAGTGTCTCCCCATAAGTAGCTGCATAAAGTTTGTTTAAAAACCTGGATGGAAGACCCAGAAAACTGTGATGTCACTTTTTTCTAGTTAATATCTTTATCCAAAACATAAGAGGCACAACCAGTCAGCTTTCAAAGCAACTCTATTGCACAGTGCCGAGTAAATCAGCCCACGCAGGAGAAGGCTTTTTCCCACATAAGAATTCACTCAGCCACCATTGTAGACTTACAAATGTTTACAATATGTTCATGGACTAAAAACCTGTCATGTATAAGTAGGTCTGAGACAGTGACTCTCATATCACCTAATTGCTGTTTATTCATGTATTCTGATTGCGTTCTGCTGCATGGGCTTCACCCAAGCCTACACTATGACATTTATGAGACACTTAACTTTACTATGTTACTATAAAGAGAGGAGATTAATATGATGCATTAAATCATTTTCTTAAAAATAAAATATTACCTTTTCTTGATTTTAAAATCAATTAAAATATTTTGTGTTTTACCCTTTAGAAGTTTGATAGGCTCTGGGCACACTGTTTCTAACAGAGAGTTTGGTCCAGTTTTCTTCTTCTTTCTGGTTTCACTTTATTTACTCTCCAAGCAAGCATGTATACTTTTCTAACTCTGGGAGAAAAATAAAATGTCCAGTTTTATAAATAATTAAAGAAAAAATTTTCTTTCACTTCCATGAAAATGTACTTCTTTGAGTTTTAAGTTATAATTAATGGATCAGACTTATGATGAGCGAGGACCCTCTGTGGACAAAAATAAAAGAAAAATTAATGTGGAAATGAGTATTCCACATTACCATGCAATCAAGATTTTACCACCAGGCTTTATACTTAATCATTTAATTTAGGAAAGCTTATTTTACATTATAAAAATTGATATGTTTAACTATATCAAGGCTACAGAAGAAGAAGTAAAAGAGCTGGTGAGGCACAATATTGAATAAATGCAAATATGAACAGCCTTTTTAAAATAAAAAGTTATCATTTACTTTAAACTTTGACTTAGAATATTTAAGAAAAAATGTTAATAGTAATTTTTTCTTCATTTCTTGAATTAATGCTTTTCACAGAATGTTTTTCACCTAGTTCTCAACAAATCATTTATAGATTCCTTTCTCTTAATAGCATGTTTAAATCATCCTGGTTAAGTACTCATATTTAACAGAAATAATCCAGAAGCAGATCCATGATTTAAACTAAATTTGTCATGCAAAAAAAATTATATAGATATAGAATTCCAAAGAACACTCAAATTTATAAGAGCATACATATATTCATATATACATGGATATATGTGTGCATATATATTTGAAATATAGTATTTATATTTGAAAATATAAGAATATGAATATAGATACATATATACTCATATATCTACCTAAAATTTATATTTGAAATGAAATACAATATAATTTTGGGACCCCAAATAAAAATGAAGATATATGCGTACATTTATACATCCATAGATAAGATATTATATATTAAATATTAAATTATATAAAATATCACTATATAAATGATATGAGTATATATTTATACTACAGCTTACATATATTTTAAATATATAGGGTATATTGCTTTTACTTAAAATATAGCCTAATATAATTTTGAAATACCAAATATCTAATCATTGTGTGTATGTATAATGTTCATTTTAAATGTCTCTTTATTATTCACATGTTTATAGTGATACTGATGAAAACGAATTTACTGTGATGACAGGTGTATAAAGTCTAGCAGATACAACTATGTACAGTGCATAATATTTGAAAATGAAAATAAACAACTATGTTACTGATTTATGTATTTACTATGCTATGCTTTTGATAGTTATTTTAAAGTTTACTCCTTCGATTTATTAAAAAATATTCACTGCAAAACAGTATGTTGTGTTATACTGGCAGCAGTCTCATATATCTAGGGCTTACCATGTCTCTTGATTGTATCATTTTGTCTGTGCTTGATTTAATCTCTTGTTGTTTGGTTCATCATGATCTCTAAGGGTACAAAGTCCACAATAA
>CAUYQG010029162.1:0-18188 GCA_963574415.1 Tarsius wallacei
CCTCATCAAACTGATAAGCTTCTGGAAAGCCAAAGAAACCATCGAGGGAGTGGGGAGATGGCCCACAGACTGGGAACAAATATTTACCAACAGTATATCTGACAAAGGCCTAACATCTAGTATCTACAAGGAACTCAAACGTGCTGAAAAGAAAAAAACAAACAGCCCTATTACAAAGTGAGTAAAAGACATGAACAGACACATCTCAAAAGAAGATATACAAGTAGCCAGCAGATACATTAAAAAAATGCTCAGCCTCACTAGTCATCAAAGAAATGCAAATTAAAACCACACTGAGATACCACCTAACTCCAGTCAGGATGGCCATCATCAATAACTAAAAAAACTAAAGATGCTGGAGAGGATATAGGAAAAAGGGAACACTATTACACTGTTGGTGGGAAAGTAAGGTAATACAACCTTTGTGTAAAACAGTGTGGAGATTCCTAAAAGATCTAAAAATCAACTTTCCATATGACCCCACAATCTCCCTTCTGGGATATACCTGGAGGAACTCAAATCACTCTATGAAAAAGATACCTGCACACTCATGTTTTTTGCAGCATTGTTCACAAATAGCAAAAACATGGAACCAATGGTGCTGCCTACTGAAAGAAGACTGGTTAAAAAACTGTGGTACATATTCATGATGGACTATTGCACAGTCATAAAGGACAAAATTATGAACTTTGCAGCAATTTGGATGGACTTAGAGTTTATAATACTTAGTGATCTATCACAGAAACAAAGAACTGAGTACCACATGTTCTCACTCATAAGTGGACCTTGAACAATTATTGCAATACTATAAGAAAGGGCTTGATAGTAGTGGGAAACTGCCAGGGTAAGGGGGGGACATGGGATTGGCAGTAGTGGGAAACTGCCATGGGCGGGAGAGCGGTGACACACCTCATCAACAAGGCTATCTGCATAATGAACATTTGTATACCTAACCCTGAATTGTACCCCACATCTTTAAAATAAAAAATGCAAGTTTTAAAAATTATGAGAGTGTTCAATATTATTGACAGTACTAAGTGATAGACCCCATATAACTGCTCATGTAAATTGATACAGCTTTTCTGAAGAGCAATTTGGTCTACAAAAAGTTTCAACGTCTTTTATCTAAAAATTTCTTGTGCACACAAAGATTTGTGTACAAGTATCTGTAGTTCAGTGTTATCTATAATGACAAAAAGTTGCAAGTCACTCAAATGTCAAATAATAAAGACATAGTTTACTCTGTATATGTTATACACTATTACACAGATATTAAAATAGTCTGGAAAAAATTTAGAGATATGTGAAAATGCTTAAAATATGTTCAGTGAGTGGATTATACAACTATATATTGTGTTAGTCAGGGTTTAAACAGAGAAGCAGGTATATATACTAAGACATTTATTATAAGAAATTGGGTTACATGATTGTAAATCTGAAATCCATAGGGCAGTTTCTCAGGGAGGGATGATAACAAGGCCATCTCAGTCTCTCTTTTTGGAAGCCTCAGCCTTACTTTTAAGGCTTTCCAACTGATTAAGTCAGGTCTCCCAGATAATCTGGGGTAATCTCCTATACTTAAAATTAATTAGAAACTTTAATTTACATTTGCTAAATCTCTTCCCAGCAATACCTGGACATGTTTGCATAAGTGGAGAAGGTAGTCTTGCCAAACTGACACATCTAAAAGCTATCACATATATACGTGTCAGCTGTTTTGTTAAAAAATATATATATACATATATATACATATGTAATATATATATATGAAACAAATCCAAAAGCAGGCTGAGGAGAAATACTTGAAAATGATAAAAAGTTTATCTCTGAGTAGAAAGACTGTGAAAGATTGTCTTATTTCTTATATAATCCTGTATACCTAAAAAAACTTAAATAAATATATACAATATTGTGGAAAAATACAGACTTTTAAAAATGTCAACAAATTAAATAATATCCTAGGACATAAAGGAAATGACACATTTTGCTAATCAATATCTCTTAGTATAAAAGCTGCTATCAGCTAAGTAAAGCATTAGACTAAAAAGCATCATTAATCATCTCATGAGCAATTAATCTCAAAACTTGATAAGTCTCACTTGATTCAGGACACATCTAACATTGGGTTTCTGGATGACTCTTACAAAAAGTAACATGGGAGGGTGGTGGGGATAGGACTCAATTTGATTCTTCTGGAAGGAGACATCTCTCACATGATTGACCTCTTAATGTCACTCAAGGTTCATGAAAGTTTCCAGGTGATTTGGCCGTCAGGTGCTTAACTACTGATATTTAAAAAAACTGTAGTTTAGTACACTAATATCCTATGTGGTAAGTATAACAAATAAGAGAAAAACAGATCTTCCGAGTATAAACAGAATGTTTTTCTCATAACATAATTTGCTCTCATACAAGTTGACTTCAATATCTCAGTGAATTTAAAGTGAATTTAGTGAATAAGTCAGAGCTAGAAGAGATTTTAGATCACCTTCCTTTTTTTTGAGTTGGATTCTCATTCTGTCGCCCAGGCTGGAGTGCAGTGACATGCTTATGGCCACTGCAACCTCAACCTGCTGGGCTCAGGTGATCCTTCTGCCTCAGCCTTCCAAGTAGATGAAACAACAGGCGCATGCTACCATGCTCGGCTAATTTTTTGGTTTATTGTAAAGACAAGGTCTCACCAAGTTGCCAGGCATGTTTCAAATCCCTGGGCTTAGACAATCCTCTCGCCTCGGCCTCAAAGTGCTGGGATAACAGACCTGAGTCACCACGCCTGGTCGATCAACTCTCTTTTGAAAGATGAGAGATAAGGAAGCTGAGGTCCTGCAAGTTGAGATGACTTGTTCAAGTTCATCCAGATGGGTGGAGACAAGATTTATTCCAGTACTGTATGATCACTACTATGTCAGCCTGCCTTCTTACTTACAATGTGTTTGGGTCAGAAAAAGCAATAGCCTTCATTAAAGCATAGTAGAAACAAACAAAAAACCCCACAGTGTAATGTAATATTTTCTTTAATTGTATTTATTTCTCTGTGTTCATTCAATTGTATTTAAAACTATGCTGTCAAACTCTGTAGCCACCAGCCACAGGTGCTTAATGGGTGGCCGTTGAGTGTGCCATGGCATTCCAGCCTGGGTGACAGAGTGAGACTTCAAATCAAAATAAAAAAAAAAGTCTGGTTTGACTGATAAACTACATTTTAAAATTTAATTTAATCTAAAATTTAAAAAACTGACATGTATTTCAGTTATTAAACACTGTTTAGTTTGAACCAATGTGGGTATGTGACTTTATTTTCCCATCTGCTCATTTTATGAAATCTAGATAAGAATCAAGCATTTATAATGACAAATGAGATGTTTTATGAGTATAAGATACACACAATATTTCAGAGATACAGTACAGAAAATAAAAAGAACATAAACTGCCTTATTGTTAACTTTTACATTGATTACATGTTGAAATATTAGCTTAGATATAAAAGGGCTATATAAAATATACTATTAAAATTAATGTCACCTTTTTCTCTTTACTTTTTTTTGCTGAGACTATTAGAACACTTGACATTACATATATTATACTTCTGTTGGACAGCACTGATACAGAACCTTAATGATTTTTTCAAATTCGTAATAAAGTTCTCTAAATATCTCTTGTAATCAAAAATTATATGGAAGCACATAAAACTAACTTCTACTGTGTTTCTTACTTTGGATCCTTCTATGTCGGTTTCTGAGCAAGAAACATATCAGTCAATTAACAGTTGGCAATTTGGGGTGTTGGTTGTGTGATTTACTCTGGGTAAAACAGACACTTGTAGGAAACTGTAGGGATTTGGATGTAAAAAAAAGTAATTGAAGGAAATCTTGGTATCTAGCAGATCTACATAGATTCCCTTGATCACACACACTGACATCACTGATGTAAACCCTACAGGTTTAGAGCCCCAGATATTGTTTCATTAATGAAGACTGCAGAGCACTGAAGCTCAATATGTGGACTTTTTCCTTGAATAATATGTACCTTAACACCACCATCCTGTTTCAGCTGAATAACTGTTATGAAACTTCAGTCATTAAACTGTTATTAAGATTCCTTAGGATAATTTCATTTGAGGTTCATAATTGGAACCATTGTTTGTGTTCTTTTTCTGTGATGTCTTAAATATGTATAGATATGCCCCTCCCAATTGGTTAGCCAAATGTTTCCCAAACTGGGCTACTGACATGCCATCCATACGTATATCATGAACTTCAGTTTCAGATACTCTGAAGAATGGCTTGACTGCTTCCTTTATTTTGGTACTCACATGTTCTTTGGGCATCTGTTACAAGCTAAATTGTGTCTCCCTCAAAGTCTATATGTTGAAATCCTAACCTCCAGTATCTCAGAATGTGACTGTATTTGAAGATAGATGATAGAGCCTTTAAAAAGTTAATTCAGGCTGGGCTTGGTGGCTCAGCCTGTAATCCCAGCACTTTGGGAGGCCAAGGAGAGTAGATGGCCTGAGCCCACGGGTTCAAGACCAGCCTGGGCAACTTGGCAAGACTTCATCTCTACAATAAATCAAAAATTAGCCAGATGTGGTAGCACACGCCTGTAGTTCCGACTACTTGGAAAGCTGAGGCAGAAGGATCGCCAGAGCCTAGCAAGTCGATGCTGGGGTGACCGTGAGGGTACCACTGCACTCCAGCCTGGGCGACAGAGCAAGACTCCAACTCAAAAACAAAAATAAAAGTTAATTCAGGTAAAGTGGGGTCCTATGGGTGGTCCCTAATCTAGTATTATTGGTGATTTTATAAGAAGAGGAGACTAGGACAAATACATGTGCATATACAGAGGAAAGACCATGTGAGGACGCAGCAAGAGGGCAGCCATCTATAAGCCAAGAAGAGAGGCATCAGAGGAAGCCAACTCCGCTGACACTTTAATCTTGAACTTCTGGCTTCTGGAATTGTGAGAAAACAAATTTCTGTTAAGTCACCCAGTCTGTGGTGTTTTGGTATGGCAGCCTAAGCAAACTAATATAGCATCTATCTCAGTTGCCCTAATCAAGCATCACTTCCCTAGTTGACTACAAAATGCCTTTCCTGTCGGATGTCACTTTTGATTGTCCTTGAAAGGACCTGTTGCTCCACCTTGCCCTAAGGCATTAACTCTTGGTACTTCCCAGTGTCCTCTAAAGTGAAGTTCATATGTGCCACATAGTCTGTTTTAATGTCAGACCATCTCACACCCTCCCCTCAAATTTGATGAAAATATCTCTAGCCTCACTCATAAGTGGACCCTGAGCATTTGCCATGATACTATAAGAAAGGGATTGACAGTAGTGGGATACTACTGGGATTGGGGGTGAGGAGGATAAAACATCAATAAGCATACCTGATCTCAAACCAGGCAAAGTGGGAACCAAATGGAGGCCCAAACTTTACCTGTACAATGACCACTTGTATACCTAATCCTGAATTGTACCCCACATCTTTAAAATAAAATATAAAAAAAAGAAAGTAGCCAATTTTTCATGATATGTTAATAAGCAAGTAGAAAAGCAGTTTGATGTATAGACATTATGTTTAGGTTCCAACAATTAGCTTTAGGGCTGCTATGGACTGAATGTAAACCTTCGAAATTTGTATATTAAAATCTAATCACTGATGTGATTGTATTTGGAGATGAGACCTTTGGGAGGTAATTAGATCATGAGGGTAAAACCCCAGCAAATGGACTTTGTGCCCTTATAAAAGAGGTCCTTGAGAGTTCCCCTGCCCCTTCCATACAATGAGAAGATGGCCATCTGGAACCAAGAAGTAGGTCCTCACCAGACTCCAAATCTGCTTTGTTTTTGGACTTCCAGCCTTCAAACTGTAAAATACAAATTACTGTAGTTTATAAACCACTCAGTTTGTGGTAGCTTATTAGAGTAACCTGAGTGGAATAAGACAAGGCACTTGGGAAGCAATGAATGAGGTAGAAGAAGCAATGCCTGTGCAGAATTATTGATCCAGGTTGAAATTTGGCTGCATACTTATTCACTCAGTGGCCTTTGGGGAAGCTTGGTAACCCTCCTGAGTCTCTATTGCCTCATCTTTAAGTTAGGCTTCCTAGTTTCTTTCTCAAAGGGTTACTTTGAGAATTAAATGAGATAACGCATGCAAGGTTTGTGACAAATAGTATCACAAAATAAATATTAATCTCCTTGTCTCTAAAGAGATGAAGGTTCCTTTGAAAGATGGTTACAGATCCTTTTTAAAAACAATAACAACAATGGAAGTGTTTCATAGTTAAAGAAGGGGGAGGGAGAACATCTGTTTATGATGTCCTTTGGTGAAAGAACATTCATTTATATTCTAGGGCAATGATGAAGGCCTAATTCTCCAGACACTCAAATGCAGTTAGTGGAAATGCATCATCATTTAGCCTCTCTCGAAGGGAGGGGCTTGTTGGTGAGCTCTTGTCATAAGGGCCTCAGTGCAACCATTCCTGAATTCTGATTTTATTTCACGTGACTGAGCTCTGGAAGACTTTCACTGCTTTCTTTTTTTTCCTGATGCCAAATAATAATGTCAATGCTCTTTTCACTCAGCCAAAAAGATTATACCTAGAATACTCTTTTATGCATTTACACACACACACATATACACACTCAGTCACATTTATCAAGAAGCTCTTACCTATTGCAATGAGAAATATTCCCCTTTTACATTACATTCAGTTTCTCAGACACATGGGCGCTAGCTGTATGCAAGTTACTCCCAGGATCCTGAATGGATAGGAGACATGCAGATGAACTGCCAGTCCTGGCCACACACTGCTCTTAAAAATAAAATTTGAACTCAGCACCTCCCATGATTTTAGAGTTTTTAGAAAGCTCCTGGGTGAACCTTAAATGGGGTAGAACAGTTGCGGGCACTCCCCACCTCTTCTCTAGTTAACTGTGGCTGCCAAGATTGCACAGTCTTCTCTGTTCAGTTACTCTTGGGAACCCACCCAGGCCATGAGAATGGTCCCTCACTAAATTGCTTTATCCTCACTTGGCACTGTGCTCACTGTTGGTGGGACAAAGCCTGAGTGTGAGACCCTCGTGTTGTGCTGCTAAGTTGAAAAGTTCTGTTTTTAATTCACAAAAGAAAAAAGCTGGTCTAACCAGATGCCTTCAACAATAACACACCAGCAAGGTGAGACTCCACCAACACAAGTGACAGAAACATCAACTACATTTATGTAGTTTTCCCAACATCTTTTCCAAGACTCAGAGGAAGCATGTGACTCCTAACAGCACAATGCAATTAAAATATAATCTCCTAAATTTCAATATTTTACATTGCCTCCCTAAAGGCACTAGACTAGAAATGAAACATTTTTAAAGAAGTATTTATTAAAGGTGTAACTGGGTGCTAGAGGTGATATAGAGAGACACAAAAAGGATTACTGTACTTGAACTGGTGAGAAATATTTTGATCATTTGTATTAGTCAGCTCAGGTTGCCATAACAAAATACACAGACTAGGTGGCTTAAGCAACACAGATTTATTTTCTCACAGTTCTGGAGGCTGAAAGTTTGAGATCAAGGTGGTGGCAGGTTAGACTTCTTCTGAGGCCTCTCTCCTTGCCTTGCAGACGGCTACCTACTTGCTATGTTCTCATAGAGCCTTTTTTCAGTCTCTGCATGTGTTCTAATCTCCTCTTCTTATAACAGTCACATTGTATGTGGTCCACCCATGTGACCTCCTTTAACATCTTCAAATGCATCTATATTCTGAGGAACTGGGTGTTAGGATTTCAACATGTGTATTTGGGATGACCCAGTTCAGCCCATAATAGACACCCATGGGCATATCTTTGGATTCACCTAGTCAGTGGTGACACTGATGACCTGACAGTCTGTTTCATTTTCACCCCTTGTTCAGCAATCATTCAAGTTGACCATACAGGTCTCCAGTGAGTAATGACTATATTCTGGCCATTCTGTAACATAGGTAGAACGATAATCAGACAATCAGATTGCAGGGGCTTTTTTAGTTTTTGTTTTTGAGACAGGTTCTTGGTCAATTTTTGATCAAGCACACTTCACTGCAGCCTGGAACTCCTGGGCTTAAGCTATCTTCCCGCTTTAGCCTCCCAGATAGGACTACTAAGACTACATGAGCACATAATTATGCCTGGATAACTTTTTTTCGGAAAGATGAGGGTCTCACTATGTTGCTCACGCTTGTCTCAAACTCCTGTCCTCAAGCAACCCTTTTACCTCATTGCCTCTTGTCCTAACATGCTCTGGTCTGGATAGCTCTGTTTCCAGAGGTGTTTGTTGTCAAAGTCCCAGCACACTGCCCTCATCCTTTTATACGTACACTCACACAACTACATAAATGAAGTTGATGTTCCAAAATGCTGGAATTACAGGCGCATGCCACTACACCTGGCCCCAGATTGCAATTCTTACCCTTCCACACTACCTTGTCTCACTTTCTTTTTCTTTTTTTTGAGTTGGAGTCTCACTCCGTCACCCAGGCTGGAGTGCCGTGGGATGCTCACAGCCACCCCAGCGTCGACCTGCTGGGCTCAGGTGATCCTTCTGCCTCAGCCTTCCAAGTAGCCAGAACTACAGGTGCACACTACCACGCCTGGCTAATTTTTTCATTTATTGTAGAGACGAGGTCTCGCCATGTTTCCCAGGCTGGTCTTGAACCTGCAGGCTCAGGCAATCCTCTCACCTCGGCCCCCCAAAGTGCGGGGATTACAGGCTTGAACCACTGCGCCTGGCCTTGTCTCACTTTCTTAGCCAAAAGAGAAATTTGAAAGACAATGGAGGAACAGATGAAGCTGGAAGAATAAGGTTTGCTTTGATAATATACATCCATGGTAGCTGCATTCTGTAGATTAGAATAAGGAGGAAAATGTAAAGTTTCTCCATGTACACTCCTGATCATTTACCAATCTAACAGAATTTGGAAGCATTAGATTAAAATTTAGTCATTTTCTGTTGTATGCCTTGTATGTTCAAACTGGACAGCACATGGTGGAAAAATTGAGCACCTGGCAGAGAAAGAGCCTCTTGACTTCTTGTGCCTAAGTACCCTAGGAACTATCCCTCTTGGGAGCCAGAAAGGATCTCAGAGCTCATCCTTGCCAACCTGTTTCATCCTACAGGTGAGGAAATTGAGGGCCCTGGAACAGAAGCTTACCCAGGGTTTCAAGGGTGTGCCCCAGTCAAGCTGAGACTTGGACTCACAACTCCAATTCCAGTGCTGTTTTCACTGCATAATATTGCCTCTTGTTCTAACATGCTCTGGTATGGATAGCTCTGTTTCCAGAGGTGTTTGGTGTCAAAGTCCCAGCACACTGCCCTCATCCTTTTGTACATACACTCACGCACACACATTATATGGCGTGTGACACAACTACATATATTATAAATAAAGACATATCATATACATACTATCCCCCTTATATTTTCTAAATATTAAACTAAGGCTGGGTGCAGTGGCTTATACCTGTAATCCCAGTACTTTGGGAATCTGAGGCAGGAAGATTGCTTGAGCCCAAGAGTTCGAGACCAGCCTGGGTAACACAGCAAGACCTCGTCTCTACAAGAAAATAAAAAATTTAGCCAGGTATGTGGCACACACCTGCACCTGTAGTCCTAGCTACTTGGAAGGCTGAGGCGAGAGGCTAGCCTGAGCCCAGGGGGTTGAAAGCTGTGTGATTGTGCCATTGCACTCCAGCCTGGGAGACAGACTGAGACCCCAATTCAATAAATAAACAGACAAATAAATAAGTAAATAAATAAATATATGATGTATATACGCATAATACAATTATATTGTGTATATATGCGGTATTAAACATAAAAGTCGCACCATTTTGCCAGACTCTACCTGTGTCAGGGGTAGCCACTTCATACAGTGTCCTCTCTGGCTTCTCACTAACTCTCCAGCACTCATTCCCAGCAGCCAGCAGCCTCTTTTGCTGAGTGATCACACAATGCTCCCCTCATAGCCCTAAAAAAGCACCTGCTTGGCTCTGTTGTCAAGGTCTTTTCCTTGTCCACGATGCTCTGCGTCTGTTCTTCTGTTTGCTTTTCCTGTTTCTACAGATTCTGCAGGTGATTTGGTCCCTAATTACCCAGACTTGAACCCCCTCAACTCATTTGTGTTTTTCTGGTGTTTCTATATTTCTTTGGCCTTCTGACCAGTGCTTTTTCCTAAGACTCTTTGTTCTAATACATACCGCACAGGAATCCTATGTGATACTGGATCTAATTTGAGACAATTTATGATAAATCACTACATCACAGGAAGAAGGCAAGGAATTCTGACTGAAGACACTTCTTAATGTCCTTAATCCTGGATAACATTTTTCAATAAGAAAAAAAGAAGAATGGTATACCTTAGGTTTCAGGTTTTCCTACTTGCTAATGCTATTTCTTCCTTTTTTTTTTTTTTTTAGTTGGAGTCTCACTCTGTCACCCAGACTGGAGTGCAGTGGCCACTTCCGGCCACTGTAGCCTCGACCTGCTGGGCTCCAGCAATCCTTCTGCCTCAGCCTTCCAAGTAGCTGGAACTACAGGCGTGCGCTACCACTCCCGGCTAATTTTTGATTTGTTGTAGAGATGAGGTGTTGCCAAGTTGCCCAGTCAGTTCTCGAACCCGTGGGTTCAGGCAATCCACTCACCTTGGCCTCCCAAAGTGCTGGGATTACAGGCTGAGCCACTGAGCCCGGCCTCCTTCCTTTTTCATATGAAGCACTATCCCAGTTCCTCCTAATCCAATGGCCCAACAATTATTCTTTGGTTTCAGCCAATGACCAAGTACAGGAGAGGCAACTGAGAACTGTGAACATAAGTCTTCAGATCACCATAACACACAGTCACTGCCAGATAGAAATACCTTAATGAATTCATGGTTTATTGCTTACCAATTTAGCTAGCTTCAGTCTTGTGTTTTACATAGACATTATTTCCTTTTAGTCCTGCCAGAAGCCAGATTTTGCTTTAATGCAAGCTATGCTACACTGAAACATTAAAATCATGAAACCAACTGCCAGAAGATCTAAACGTGGGCACGGATTTGGGGCAAGCTTACCTCCATGAGCCCCAATGTGGGAGTCAATCAAAACTTCTCATAAAACCCAGGCAGACTTTTTGGGTCATTTTTCAGAAACTGAGTCTTTGGCATAAAAAATAAGAATAAGAAATTCAAGTGGCTAATAATACCACATCTCACCTACAAACTCTTCAGTAAGGCTTTTATACTTTCCTGCTGATTATTAGATTTGACTACATCCAGGCTTGTGCTCAGAGTCAGCAGACTGAGCACAGAGCAAACACCACTTACTGGGGCACACTCTGTCTAGGCAATTTGCTTTTCTGTGCATTGCCCAACTGTAAATGGACCATACTGGCTTGAAGTTAAGTCTATGGACTTTGTCTATACTGAAAAGTCCAAGTTTTACTACAGGAATAAATCCTTCCCACAGTAAAAACACAATGCAAAATGAGCTTTCATTCCTTTGAAGATTTTTCTTGATATCATGCAGTCCAAGTTGCATACAAATATTTATTTTTGCATACAAATTAGCAAATTACCATAAAGGCAATGGTGTCTTGTGGTGATTAAGAGTGTGGCCTCTGTAGGCAGGCTACTTGGAGAAAGTCCTGGCACTTACATGCTGATCTAACCCCTCTGTGTCTTAGTTTTCTCATCTGTAAGATGAAGATAATCCTAATACTTCCTTTTTGATTGGTGCAAAAATTAATGAATACACGGACAGTGCTTAGAATAAGCTATCGGAACAGGTACTACGGCTCACCTGGTACATAGTAAGTACTATATATCCTCAAAATCAATTGATATAAATAATCAATGGGTAGTCTCCATTTGAGCTTTAATGAAGAGTCTTGCTATCTATCCTATTACTTCCTTATTGCATTAATGTAAGATTAGCTACATGCAGACTACAAATTATCTTCACATAGACTAAAATCAATTTATAGATTATAGTAGTATATAATGCTGTAATATTCCCTCACTGACCTTCCCAATAATATAAAACAACATTTAAACATTGAAAAATGTTTTGAGGGATGGCATTATTTGGGTTGTAACTCTTACCAAGTTGGATAGAGGAAGGTAGAGTCAAGAGAAATAAAGGAAATTAAGGACAGTGTTCATCAGTAGCTACCAACAATCTCCAGGGGTCTATTTGCACCGTAACCTCAAACTACACCCCCACAGGTTCTAAGGTACAAATGTGGATTCTCAAATGTGGATTTTATAAAACCAGTCACTGCAGAGGAAGTTCCAGGAAGAGACAGTTTGAGACTGAGGCGATCGAATAAAACATCAACCTTTTGGAAAATACATTTAGGAAAGGCCTTGATTCATAAAATTAGAGAAACCACGCTGCATATATATTATTTTAAAGTCTATTCCAGAGAGGAATCAAATCAAAGAGGACTTGTTTTTATTAAATAAGATTCTAGAATTTGTTGCTCATCAGGAGTCTTTAAAAACTGTCACAGGATTGAAGGCTCAACTTAAACAACTTTTTTCTTTTATCTTTTTTTGCATTTGCTCTACCAGGCACATGCATTTTGAACCACTCAAACAGATCAAATCAAAAAGATGATTGAAAAAATTTGTTCTCTTTCATCACAGACAGTTTTTACAGAAAGCACAGTTATAATTACTTTTTCAAAGTGGATTTGCTGCTCAGTGTACTGAGGGTATAAGGGCAATATTGCTGAAATTTTTATAAACAGAATGTTAAGTAGATGTTGTGTAGTAATCAATTTAAAAACTTACTTTTCAGATGGAAAGAAGATAATTGGCCTCTTCAAAATATTAAATCATTTCAATAACCGTTTAAATTAAAGATCTGGGCCGTGAATTCAGGAAGCCAAATATCTGTGTATTTAACATCATGTAGACCAAACACCTTAAGATGAACACACATTTCATTTCTCAATTAGAAGTAGATCCTCTTCTATGTAAGACCCTCCTCAAATGCCTAACCAGTGCTCTATTCTTTCTCTTGGAGCTAATCACTACACTGAGCCTGAGAATATTTCTGTGATACAATCTTATCATCTATAAAACAATTCTCTGTTCCCTATTTTATATAATAAATAGTAAAGATTGCAAGTTGCTTTGAACTGTTCAAATTGGAGCCATTTCCTACATACACAATTGTTATCATAGACCATCAGAACATGGAAGAACAATCAAGGTTCTAATAGTGTTTGTGGACTATTTATTCAACATCTCCTGTGTGTTCTGGTATTTTCTCTACCATCATCCCTTAGTATCCATGGGAGATTGGTTCACGGATCCCTGTGGATACCAAAATACACAGATGCTCAATCTTCTTATCTAAAATGGTGTAGTATTTGCAAATAACCTATATACATCCTCTCATATACTTTAAATCATCTTTAGATTACTTATAATATCTAATACAATGTAAATGCTATGCAAATAGTTTTTTACTGTGTTGTTTAGGGAATAATGACAAGAAAAAATTGTGTGCATATTCGGTACAGATGCACCCATCTATGTTTTTTTCTGAATATTTTTGATTGGAGATTGGTTGAATCCATTAATGCAGAACCCACAGATACAGAGGGTAGGCTGTACATTATTTCTAATCATTCTGGGACAGGAAAAATTATTTGTTCTTTATATTTGCATTTATGTTTATATCCTCTTCTAAGGATGCTGGAATATGGTGTTGGGAGGACGTGGGTGGGCAAACTTGCAGGAGCTCAGGCCGAGTTAAATAAATCTGCACAAAAAAGTGGGAGACTGAGATTTTTGGTAAAGAGCTAGGGCAATTTACAAGCAATACCTGGCAAGAGGTGAGAGAGGAGAAAGATTTTGAAAAAACACTAGCACTTTGGGAATAAAATACATGCATTGGAGACGGCAGTGTATGCACCTTCTTCCATTTCCCACACAAATATTGAGTGGAATCATCCTACTAAAATGGTAGGGTCAGAGTGGAGTTTTCACTGTGAATGAAGAAGTATTGAACTGGCACTGTGGGTCAAAACAGAGGATGGGCAGAGGGACTGCTGCCTGTGGACTACACCAAACTACAGCACCTCGGAAGGCACCTGTCTGGCCTGCCATGACAGAGGAGGGATCTCACACTCTGAAAGGCTAAATGATGTTCTCAGGGTCATTCTGGTGAAGTAGCAGAGTTGGAGTCAGAATCAAGTTTCTCTTGCTTCAGATTCTGTGTTAAATATAATTGACCTATTATGCTGGCCTATTATGCTGTCAAACATTCCGTGTGCACTAAGAGGCACTGTGCCCTAGACTGAGCACTTAAGGCTAATTCTCCTTCCGCTCCCCAAATCCTGACAGTACTTGGCATGCAGAAAGTGTTGAGTAAAGCGTTTGTTGCTAACTGATTAATTGTCAGGTGTATTGATTATGACTGCACGAGGCTGAGAGCTCTCTGTGGGCAGGGCTGTCTGCTGTTCTTCGTTAACATTTTTTTAATGTTTAATTATTATGGATACATATTTATAGAGTACGTGTGATATTTTAATACAAGCATACAATATATAATGATCAAATCAGGGATATCCATCCCAAATTGGGATATGCATCACCCCAGACATTTATCATTCCACTCTTTTAGTTATTTTGAAATAGACAGTAGATTATTGTTAACTATAATTGACCTATTATGCTGCCAAACATTAGATCTTATTCCTTCTATATGTACCTGCTAGCCATCCTCCTCTTCCCCACTACCCTTCCCAGTCACTGGTTTACCATCATTCTACTCTGCAACTCTACAGGCTCAATTTTTATTTAAGCTCCCGTATATGAGTGAGAATAAGTGATATTTGATCTTCGTGCCTGACTTATTTCACTTAACATACTGTCTGTCCTCCAATTCCATCCATGTTGTTGCAAATGACAGGATTTCTTGCTTTTTCATCATATTTTATGGCTGAATAACATTCCATTGTGTATACATACCACATTTTCTTTATCCATTCATCCATTGGTGGATACTTAAGTTGATTCCATATTGTGTGTATTGTGAACAGTACTGCAGTAAACATGAGTGCATCTCCCACATACCGATTTCCTTTTTTTTTTTTAAATATATACCCAGCAGTAGGTTGCTGGATCATAGGATAGTTCCATTTTTAGCTTTTTGAGTCACCTCCATACTGTTCTCCATAGTGGCTGCTCTAATTTAGATTGCCACTAATAGTGTATGAAGGTTCCCCTTTCTCTGCATCCTTGCCAGCATTTGTTATTGCCTGTCTTTTTGATAAAAGGCATTTTAGCTGAGATGAGATGAGATCTTATTGTAGTTTTGATTTGCATTCCCCTGATGAGGAGTAAGTTGAGTAACATACATATACATATACATATACATACACACATACACCTGTTGACCACTATTTGTCTTCTTTTGAGAAAAGTCTATTCAGACCTGCTCATTTTAAAATTGGATTTTTTTTCTGCTGATCTGTTTGAGTCCCTTATATATTCCGATTAATACATTGCGAGAGGGATAGTTTGCAAATATGTCTCCCACTCTGTACGTTGTCTCTTTACTTTGTTTCCTTTGCTGTGCAGACACTTTCTAGCTCGATGTGACCCCATATGTCTGCACAGAAACTCAAGAAATCTTTGCACACAGCAAGTGTTGGAGTGTTTACACAATGCTTTTTTCTGGTTGTTTCATAGTTTCAGGTCTTAGTTTCAATAAGTCTTTAGTCTTTCCACTGCATTCTCAACACCTAGCACGGAACCGGACACTGAAAAAATGCCAAGACAATGTTGGAAGAACATTGTGTCTTGCCTACAGGGTCTTTCAATTTTTCAATCTCTTTCCTTATAGTCCATATTCAAGGTGATGACTTTACAATGGAATAGTCTTGACTTTTCGTATTTTTAGTGATGCTACCACTATGCTTAGACTGAATATATTTTCATCTGTAATCTACATTTTTATTTCTACAATTTGCATTTTGTGATAGACCTAATGATGATTAATGATCGAATTTTACAGCCATGGTCCCTCATCAGCACAACCAACAACTATGGGCAGGAAGGTTATAAAATAAATTTCTAAGTTCTTAGGATCCAGTTTTTTCCAAGTGAACCATTTCTTTATGAAGATTATACCTCTGGATCAAGATGTGTGAGCTTTTGCTGGAGGCCTCTTTTGTTTGATTGCATGATTCATTTTAAAGAAAATATTTCTGATTCCAGCCTGTGGTTCACATGTGATCTCAGCACAGATATGTAGAACATAATGCCATTTCCGTATAGTGCAACACAGCAGGACATGAGCAGCCTGCTGACAAAGATGCTTTCCCAGGAGCAAGACACGAAATGAAACCTTTCAGAGTTTAAACAAAAGAGCTAGTTTTGTTTACACTTGTAGAGTTAATGAGATGCATGCTATCATATTGATTCTTCCACTCTCATATTACCATGTACCAGTTCTAACAGAACTTACCAAAGCTGTAATGTGATTCACAATTATTTGTATGATGCTGTGATAAATGTCTATCGCCCCCCACAAGACTGTCATCAGCTGCCTGACTGTAAGCTGCCATTATTAGTTGACTGTTGTGTTCACCATCATATCCCTATAGCCTTTCATGGGGTTTAAGTGCTCAATAAATATTGTTGAATGAACGAAATAAATGACTCTCCATTTGTAAGCAGGGAGGGTCTCTTTCCTAGAAAAAGCATGAAAGCAGAAGCTTTTAACTTTGCTCCAAACATAAACCAACGATTCAGAATCAATTGCTTGACAGAAAACAGAGTCTTGGGCTGAGTCAGAACCTCTGGGTACTGTGGCCCAGCAATCTATCCATTTAACACATCCTCTAGGGGACTATTAAGCACATTAGAATGTGAAAAGCCCTCTGCTACCCAGTTCTTTGATTTGATAGCACTGTATACTTCAAAGGAAGTGTCCCGTCTTACATCCATGATTTAGAGTCCCAAATGTTGTTTGGTGCCCACATAGCGAAGGCAAATGCCATCAGGGAAAGACAAGGCTTCACTCAATATCGAATGCATTGTGGACTTGCTTTCGCAGCATGTTACTTCCATTTGTCTATTTTACTTTAAGATAGCATAAGTTCTAACAAAAAGCTGAGCTTGAGATTCTGGAATACTCAGTCTCTGGGGACAGACATGCAATTCTTCCCATCATTCATGCAGCACCTGGGACACATTGTTCAGTGCCAAGTGTATATGTTTGATGTGAAAAGCACACTTCTAATTAATCATCGTGTTTCCAGCTGGAACATTTTCCCCGGAATTGCTGCAAGTATGGCTGAAGGACCAGTCTCACCTGTTTTCCAGGCACATGTATTCATACAAATAGCCTACTAATTTTGTCTCTGAATCTCTTTTCCTAAGGTGGTGCATTTGTTTATTTCTGTCAGCTTGTGAACTAGATGCTTCACAATCAGGTAGCTGTAATGGGCAAAATGTTGACTCATTTTGTTAGACATCTGGGGGGGGACGTATTTCATCTATTGAATTTGAATTATGAAAGATGGGGGTGTTTAAAAAAATATTGCTTATAATTTGTGCTCCCCAAAATGCTGGTTATTAGCCAAACCAAGTCAAGTAGCACTTTGTTCCCACTTGCTAGCAGTGAATTTCCAGCAGGGACAGCTTTATAGGAAGTAAATCCAGTGTAGTCTTCCATTCTCGTGTATCTGTTTTGCTATATTTCAAAAGCATGTCTGTTTTTTGAAAGGCTTTTCTCATCCACCATGCTCTTTCTCATTTAAAAACTAAAACAATTTTTGTTCTTTCTTCTCAAATCTTAAATGAAGCCATCGATTTCTATTGCATAGGAGAACTCTTTACATTTTAATGAATTCTTTATCTTAGAATAGCATGTTGTGTTGTATATTTCACAAGCAGTGGCAAAAAGAAAAAAAAAAAAGAACCTCAAAGTCAAATCCAACCAAATGTCTGTTATACTAAGGATAGGCTTAAATGTTACCATTTATCTCCACATTACATTAAAATATACAGCACAGCCGGGCTCGGTGGCTCAGCCTGTAATCCCGCGCCTTGGGAGGCTGAGGTGAGTGGATTGCCTGAGCCCGCGGGTTCGAGACCCGCCTGGGCAGGCGAAACCTCATCTCTACAATAAATCAAAAAAAATTAGCCGGGCGT
>CAUYQG010029164.1:0-10669 GCA_963574415.1 Tarsius wallacei
TTAGAAGAGGCTTAAAATTTTTGTTTAAGTTTCAAGTTGAGTCAAGATAAGGACAGAATGAATGGAATAGGGTCATCATCGCTTACAACTCTTTAACCTTATTAAAGGTAGACCTTAAGGTAACATAAATTTTTCTAGACGAGAGTATTTTTTTGTGTGTGTTTTCAGTTCTTATATGTTGCTAATATGTCTTTGTTGGGCTTCCTTGAATTTTTTTTGATAATATATTTATAATAATTATTTTACTGTGTTGCTGAAAATGGTTGAAACAACAACAAAAAACCCCTAAAGTAGGTGTCTTTGATCGGTAATTGTGGTCAGGTTTAACAGGGTTTACTTTTTAAAAATATTAAATGTCTTATGGAACATATACCTAGTTTGGCCTCTTTTGGAGATCTGAGAATTCAAGAATACACGTTATCAGCTTCTTTGAAAAAAAAAGGAATTCAAGAGATTCATGTGTAAGAGATAAATATAATTCAGTTCAAATGATTGTTTATTTACTTCCAGAAGAGAGATTTATTTTTATTTTTATTTATTTATTTACTTTTGAGTTGGATTCCCACTTTGTCACCCAGGCTGCAGTGCAGTAGCACACTCATGGCTACCCCAGCATCCATCTGCTGGGCTCTGGTGATCTTTCCGCTTCAGCCTTTCAAGTAGCCGGAGCTACAGGCATGCGCTACCACACCCAGCTAATTTTTGATTTATTGTAGAGATGAGGTCTCACCAAGTTGCCCAGGCTGGTCTTGAACCCATGGGCTCAGGCAGTCCACTCGTCTTGGCCTCCCAAAGCACTGGGATTATAGGCTGAGCCTCCGAGCCCCGCTGAGAGATTTATTTTTAAAGAGCAAAGGGAAAATTTCAGAAATATGTGTATTCCTGAAGTGCCTATTCTGTAAACTGAGGTGATATGATTGTGAATATGTTATACAGAATAAATTATTGGATTAAATATTAAATATGACTTTAAAAGGTGTTGAGAATCTTTGAGGCAAAACTTGTCTTCAATTTTTGGCTTAGTGATTAAGAATTTAGTGAATTCACATTGTCCTGACCTAGAATATGCAGTTTTCCAAATTTGCCTAAATAAAAAGCCCCACCCCCCTTACTAGGTAGTGAAGTAAGTGTGTGTGTGTGTGTGTGTGTGTGTGTGTGTAAATGTGTGAAAACACATTTCTGAACCCTTTTTGAAGAAATTGTGATTGAATAGGATTGGATGTAGCCCATGAATTTCTGTGAATTTGTGTGCGGGTGGTATTCCCACAAAAAAAGAGAGTTATCTTTTGGGGGGTGGGCCCCTAGTAGTACAGGCTTCCCCCACTGGGTAAGTGTTCTAGGAACCCATTGGCATCAGTGTACCAGCTAGCGATGTGAGAGGCAGCTCTCAGCTAATTAGCATGAAGGCAGACATGAAGTAGCCTAACATGGTATGAGTATATCCCCTGCTGTCAGTTATAGGTTTCCAATATCAGATGAGAGTTGCACTTAAAACCACCGCATCACTACCACCCCCAAAATTCAGTTATATCAAACCTCTCACACACATTTTTTTGCTTGCACAGTTGTTTGCTCAGAAGCCAGGCAGCAGTGTCCTTCACAAGTGTGTTTACTACTGACAGACCTTTGGCAGGTTTAGTTGCCTCAATGTTAAGTGATAACTCTTAAGTGACAGCTGCCAGTCAGGCAGAGATGTAGAATAGAGAGTTTAATCAGTGCACTGATAAACTGAGGTGTTGATTGAAGAAGAACCTGAGAGCTGCAGAGTGTGATTGACCCTTTGAGGCCTCAGGATTGTAGACAATGAGGGTTTCTCCTCTTTCCTTCCTCACTCCCCACCCCCCGTGTGTTAAAGCAGGTTAATTAATTGTAATCTTGAGAATCTGTACCCCTGTGTTGCACGTTCAGAAAGCAGCACCCAGAGAGCAAAACAGAAGACAGGCAGCATCGCTGCCTGGCAAGATACTTGACTTTGCGAGTCACTGTGGTTGCTGACCTAGCCTTCCCAATGAGCATTGCAGGAGTGTTTTAGTGTGTTTCTCAGACACTCCCATGAAGCTGTTCTCTCCAGTCCAGTTTGAAGCAAAAGAAAAACAATGGTGAGCACTCATGGTACACTTCTAGAATATAATTTTCCAATGCAGCCTCCCCCTCACTCATGGATGAGAACTTGTTTTCTCTGCTGTTCTCTTGATGGCCGTAAAGATCTTCTCTTAGAGATGCCATGCTGAATAGAATTCACAGTGATTTCCTTGGATAGTAACACTGACCTGTTCCTCTCCCTCCAAGAAGACAAGACATTGGGAAGTTCTTTGAGACTTTCTGAACCAAAAGTAAATTAAAGTCAAATAAAAAAATTGATTTTCATGCAGTTAAAAATGTAAGTTTTAATTCATGATTTTTTCCCCCTTGTTTTGAGCACGTTTGGTTCAATAGGTGTAATTTTTTTTTAAAAGTAGGATTCAATCAGAATAGTGTAGTAGTTGTGATTGGGATAAATGTTCTCTATTTAAGTAGAAGTATCTTTCTCATTATTTGTCTTTTTTTTTTTTGAGTTGGAGTCTCACTTTGTCACCCAGATTGGAGTGCAGTGGCCGCTCTCGGCCACTGCAGCCTCCACCTGCTGGCCTCTGGCGATCCTTCCGCCTCAGCCTTCCAAGTAGCTGGAACTACAAGCGTGCACTACCACGCCCGGCTGATTTTTGATTTATTGTAGAGGTGAGGTCTCGCCAAGTTGCCCAGGCAGGTCTTGAACCCACAGACTCAGGCAATCCACTCACCTCGGCCTCCCAAAGCGCTGGGATTATAGGCTGAGCTACGGAGCCTGGCTCATTATTTGTCCTTATGTCTGTTTTAGCAAAAAGCATTCTTTCATTACTGTGTTTACAGAAATTCTAGACTATTTTCAGTGCATTATTGGCTATACTAATCCAGGCTTTGCCTTTAGGGTGAGATTTACACATTTATAATGCAGGATGTACAAGAAGAGCTGTTGGATTCAGGTGTGAGATGTTATATTAGTTCAGAGTTCATATTTGAAGAATGTGTGGATGTTTTTTTGCCATTTCAAGGATTGATAAAACAGGCATTGGTACATAGCCAAGTATAGAGGTTTATTTAAGGATTATTTAGATCTAATGATGGGAAGCAAAACCATTTTAAGGTCTTTTAGCTGTTTTACCATTTCCTTGGCCAGCAAATGGCATTTTAGTGACTAAGACAAGGACGGTTGTGCACCGAATGCAAGTCAGCCACCCTTGTGGAGTAGTTGGGCAGCTGTGAAGGTGGGGAGGCGGGGTTCCTGCTCTGTGAGGCTTGCCCTGCTGCTCAGTATCTGTGTGGACTCGGGCTCGTCCTCTCCCATCTTTGGACTTTGGTGTCCTTAGCTGTAACATGGAAACTATTAAAATCACTGTCACTTTGCCTTCCTATTTGAGTTGCTTGGGGGTCAAAAGAAGTTATGTCCTCGTTGTCATTGTCATCGTCTTCTTCCGCCTCCTCCTCCTCCTTCTTCCTCCCTCCCTCCCTCATCCTTCCCTCTTCCTCCTTCCTTTCCTCCTCTCCCCTTTTCATTCCCTTCTTTTCTTCTCCTCCTTCCTCCCTCCTCCTCCCTTCCTGCCCCCTTCCTTCCTCCCTCCTCCTCCCTTCCTGCCTCCTTATCCCCTCTCCCTCCTTCTCTTTTCAGGGACAAGATCATGCTCTGTTGTCCAGGCTGGAGAGCAGTGGAGCAATCATAGCACACTGTAACCTCAAATTCCTGGGCTCAAGTAATGCCCTGTGTCATCCTCCAGAATACCTAGGATTGCAGGTGTGCACCCCCACACCTGTCTCTTTTTTTTTATTTTTATTTTTTATTTTTTTTGGGGGGGACCAAGAGATTTATTAAAGTGGTAGCTACAGAGGTAGAGGGGGAGAGAGAGAGAGTATTTTTTAATTTTTGAGTTGGGATTTCACTCTGTGCCCCAGGCTGTGGTGCAGTGGTATGATTATGGCTTACCATATCCTTGACCTCCCGAGCTCAGGCGATCCTTCAGCCTCAGCCTCCTGAGTAGCTGGGACTACAGGCACCCACAACTATGGTTGGCTAATTTTTTTTGTTTTTTTTGTTTTTTTTTGGGATTTTTTGTAGCGACTAGGTCTTGCCATGTTGCCCAGGCTGGTCTTGAACTCCTGGGCTCAAGCAGTACTCCCGTCTTGGCCTCCCAAAGTGCTGGGATTACAGGCATGAGCCATGGCACTTGGTGAATTTTGTTTTTATTTTTATTTTGAAAGTAGAATTTATTGAGAGGACAGAAAAGCTCCCACAGTGGGAGGGGACTTGAGGGGGTTGCCCCAAATTTGCTTTTAAAAATAACTTTTTTGTATTGCTGGGGTCTCACTATGTTACCCAGGCTGTTCTCAAGCTCCTGAGCTCAAGTGATTCTCTTACCTCAGCCTCCCAAAGTGTTGGGATTACAGGTGTGAGCCACCATGATTGGCCTGAAGCTATATCTTTTAAACTATGAAACAATTAGTTGGTAGTGTTATTATTCCTGTTTTTTGGTATAGTCACTGTGCTTGGGGAATTTAAAATTTGTGTAAACAGGGTTTATAGAAAACAAGTATTTAGAAACCTGTGTAAAGTAGGATACAACCCAGTGCAGTTCTTTTTCAGTTGTTTATGTGTTTTTGAGGAGATCAGGAAAGGGAGAGATGAATGTAGATAGATTAGTCAGAGGGAGTTTGCAGATGAAGGATTGGAGCTGGATTTTTAAGTGTGGGTAGGGAGACGGTGTGAACAGAGCCCTAAACCTAAAACAGTGAATCATCATGGTGGGGGGAAAGGGGAGGCAGGTGAGCTGAGCATTGCGACTTCCCCCAAGTGCTGTGGAATTGAAAGCTGCCTGCTTTCATATTCCCTGTGGTTCCTGGGACTCAGCTGACTTCTGCCTGTCTTCTTGCCCTTAGCACGTATTAATAGGGGTGCCAAAAAAAAGTATACACATTTAAATTGATGTTATTTATGTATTACTTTTAGTTTGCCATAATTAGCAGTGTCTGGATACTGATGGTAACTACTTTGCTCAACTCTTCTAATTGCAGAAGTCAAACGTGACTTGTATTCATCTTTTGTTATCAGTATATATTATTACAATTTTAATACAGTTTTTTCCTTTCTTAAAATGCGTATACACTTTTTTGGCACCCCCTGTATTTTACAAGTGAGTTGAATATATATTAAGGCAGATTGATTAAATGTCTAAAAGTTATTTTGTTTATTTTTAGCTGGGAGAAATACTTTCCCTGGGACCCAGAAACATTTTGTGTTTG
Source organism: Tarsius wallacei (assembly GCA_963574415.1). Lineage (NCBI taxonomy): Eukaryota > Metazoa > Chordata > Mammalia > Primates > Tarsiidae > Tarsius > Tarsius wallacei. The sequence continues at coordinate 5,311 of CAUYQG010029164.1, forward strand.
GTTATGGGTGTAGTAGTTTCCTACCATCATTGTGGTGAAAGACCAGGGCTACAGACGTTGCATTTACTGGATGTTTGACTTCCTGCTTTCTCCAGGTCACTGGTTCTGGCTGAACCCCAAGCATTTGTGCTGAGAGTAGGCTGGTTTAGGACTATTCTCCTTGACAGCAGGGCTGCTGTCGACCGGGGTAGGTTTCAGGACTTCCAGATCTGCGAGGAGCTAGGTAAATTGCCCTCGTTCTGGGAGACTCCTCAGTGTTTGTTTAGTTTAGTATTTTGGGGCTCTTTGTCATCCCAGGAGTCCTGTCTAGCTTAAAATTCTTTGTCCAAGGAGGCCAGTGAAGAAAGACGAATGATGTAAAAATAGTGAAAGCTTTGTGATGAGTGGGGAATTTGAGCAGAACTTTGAGGGATGGTAGGGTTTACTTAAATGTGCTGTGTCAGAGACATAAGCAAAGACCTAGAAGATGCATATGGAGGGTCTTAGTGGGAATTTTGATAAAATCAGAGGAAAATATTTTGTAGGGTCATTTATGTTATTACTAGGATGCACAGAGATATGTATACTTTATGACTGATGTGGACTTTCTAATAAGGCTTATTTATTTGTTGCTCAGCAGGGAAAAGCGCAACTGTTAAACCCATCTGGATCAAAAGTCGATTGAGTCTGTAATTTAAACAGTCTCCTTGGGTAGCAGTACTTCTCTTCAGGGAACATTGCTCATCTCTCCATTATCTCACCGTCTACCTAGCCCTTTTCTTAGATGGGGAGGTTTATGGGATGGTGGGTAGGATGGGGTGGGGAGGGCAGGGTTATTGACCTTGTACCCATTGTTCCTTGCCCTTGCCTCTGGGGCATTCTCTCTTGTTTCCCTAGTTGCCGAACGCCCCGTTGACCTCCCATGGTCAAGCTTGCCACTGATACACACTCATGGTCCTTTTTTTTTTTTCATTTCTCTCACTGAGCACTCCCTGGCTGACTCCAAACTTCTTTTTGGCTCTCACTGGACCTTAGAACCCTTGAACATCGGGTCCGTGACTCCCACCTCGTCTTGGCCTGAGCACTTTACCCTGCAGACCTTGTTTTAGACCTTCCTTAATTTATGATGTGATTTCCCTCTTAGAAACTTACTGGTCACATTCTTAGCTATGCCTGGGCTTGGTCTACCCTCCATGGTAATATGGCACAGTTCAGGAAAACCTGATCTCTGTGTCTCCTCTGTCTGACCACACTGTGGTTTACTTTGATGTGACTTCAGACAAGGCTGTCAGGGGAGCCTAAGATTCTCCGGTGGGAAATGGAGCTAGTGAGCAGGGTGGGACTGTGAGAAGTAGAGAATCCACATATGTCAGCACATCTGTTTCTTCTCACTCTTCGCTTCCTTCCCCACAATTCTTCTAATATAAAAAATGGGCAGAGTTCCTTTCTTCCTTTCTCCTTGGTCTTCCGTATATAGGATTTTAAATTTGAGCTGAGCAGAGATGGGGAAGAAAGGGTAAAGGGGCTTTTTGCAATCTGTTTTCAACATAATTTGATTTGTTAAGCTGTTGTTTTGCTGCGAAATCTTATTTTCTCCGTGTCAGAAGTTGAATATTTCTTGCCTTTGTCTTTACATATGCGTTTCTCCTGTGATAAATCTTAGCCACCCAAGGTGGAAGCTTGGGTCGGATTTGGGGAAAGGTCATGTGTTCAAAAAGTCAAAAGGTCAAAGACACAAGAACATTTCATAATATGTTACAAGTGGTAAAGAAGTGACTCAGAAAATTGACCCATTTTCTTTGAACCAGATTTTCCAAACTATTTTGTAGGACTGATTAATACAAAGTTTAAAATGATTCCTTTCAAAAGAAGTTTGTGGGCAAACAGGCTATCTGCCTCTCAAAGAGTCACAGCTAATATTAGCTTGTTAAAGGTTCTGAAAAGTCATGCAGTAGGAAAAAAATTCTGTAAAATCTTCACCATGAAGCTTTAAAAAAACCAAAAAATTGTTAAATATCTACTGATTCCTAGTGGAAACCAGTTTTTAACTGTGACTGTACTGAACTTACAGGGTGGGGCCATCGCCATGCTAGTTAGAGCCTACACCCAAAGAGAAATCAGAGATTTGAATGGCTTTTCATACAACTTGCTTTGTAATACTTCTTTGCCAAGGACCATTACCGGGCTGTAATAAAGGTATTTTTCAAAGTAAGTGTATAGTTTAAACCTGTTCACCTAGTATTTGCTTTGAACTGAAAACCAGGTAGAATTCATTTTCTTTGGGAACTATTTTTTGGGAAAGTAGTTTATGTGATGTGGAAACTATTTTGTAACACATATGCCTAAGCAGTGAGCCTTTTGTTAGATCCAATTAGAGTTTTCTCTTCTGATTAAATGTGAAACTCTGAAATGTTTCGCTTGGCTGAAGGGAAACTCACTCACTTGGGACCTCTTCTGCGTCAGCTTTCTACAGACAGAGAGTATAATATTAAAAATATTTATATTTACATAAATCTGGAATTCATTATAGACAGAAATAGCCAGGATGGACACTTGTCTGAAGTTATATACTAACTAATAGAACTTATTGAAGAGTCCTTCTGTGATCTATAAAATGAAGAATTAAATATGTTGTACCTGTAAGACTTAGACTTATATGGTTAAAGAAGCACAGAATTTTGGGCCGGGAGAAACTAAGCCAGTGACTCTATCTACCATATATGGAAGCAGAGAAATGAGGCCAGAGAAGTTAAAGAACTATTTTAGAATCTTGTACTGAGCAATACCAGGTAACTTTACTTTTTGATAAAATATTACACTGAAACTCAAGGAATCTGACTTTTTAATATCTTAAACCACATGATTATTGTGATTGCTAAATTCCCCGTTGTCTCTATAAAATGTATTTTATTCACTGAAAGGAAATATGTGGCAAAATTTATAAATATTTGAAGAAATAGCCTAGACTTTTCTTTTGTTATGAAAATAAGAGTGTTTTGTGATTGAAGATAATGAGAGCTGTAACTGTTTCAAAAGACTTTTGTCCCTTAATCAGACTGGTTCACATTTATAAGCCACAATAAAATTAATTTATAATGTAGTTATAAGTCATACTTATATTATTGTTCCCCAGAGTTGAAATGGTTTTAAGTAGAAAAGTCACAACACAGTTATCTTGTTCTGATGGATAGGAGAATTACTAGGGGGAGTAGTGTAAAAATGGAGAAGTAGTGTAGATGGAGATTCTGACAGAACTCTGGCTTTTCACCTAAAATTCCCTGGGAATGAACATGATTGCTATTTTTAAAAGCTTTTTATTTTTTATGTTGAAATTTCTATATCCTAGCACACAGTAGCAGCTGAAAAATTATTTATAGAATGAAGAAAATGAATGAATAAATATATAGAAAATTGTACCCAGTCATAATAGTGTAACAGAAGGAGGTTTTTTCATACAATTTAGAAGCTCCCAATTCCTTTAAAATACATTTTTCTAATATTTTTATTGCTCGGATGTTAGCAGTAAATCATATATGTTGGAATCCAGTGCAAGTCAACAGATAGTTTTCCAAGCAACATATTTTGTAAACTGACTTGTAAGTGTTGTTTGGTTTAGCTTTTGTGTCACTTTGATCATAGCTGGGTGTATGTAAAACTTAAACTCAGACTGAGTCAAGACACTTAACAATATCTAGTGAATTTGATCAGTGTTGGCATGTCAGGTCCAGGATTAGCATGCTTTTCCATCATAACTGGGAGTTTGAGCAGAATTAATTAGTTGGCTTAGTGATTTACTTTGACTATCATCCTCATGGTTTAGCACAGGGGTCCCCAAGCCCCGGGTTTATGGACTGATACCAGTCTATGGCTTGTTAGGAAACGGGCTGCACAGCAGGAGGTGAGCTGTGGACAAGGGAGGGAAGCATCATCTGTATTTGCAGCTGCTCCGCATTGTTTGCATTACTGCCTGAGCTTCACCTCTTGTCAGATCAGCAGTGGCGTTAGGCGCGTGAATCTTATCGTGAATTGTGCATGTGAGGGATCTGGGTTGCGTACTCCTTATGAGAATCTGATGCCTGATGATCTGAGGTAGAGCTGAGGTGGTGATGCTAGTGCTGGAGAGTGGCTGCAAATACAGATAAACATTAGCAGTGAGTTCTGACTGCACAGAGACCATAATGGATCAGTTGCTTGCAGGCTCATATCAAAATAATCTCATAACAATTATTTCATTATATATTACAATGTAATAACAATAGAAATAAAGTGCCCAATTAATGTAATACACTTGAGTCATCCTCAAACCATCCCCCTCCCCACAGACTATACCCCGCTTGGTCCATGGAAAAATTGTCTTCCAAGAAACTGATCCCTGATGCCAAAAATGTTGGGGACTTCTGGCTTAGTTGACAAACCAGTTAAATAGTCTGGTACTTAAGCTAGTTTAAAGGTGAACTTTAGACAAGTCACTTAAGCTCTTGAAAACTGTTTCTTCAATGGTGAAATGGGATAATACCTATCTCACAGGGGTTTGGTGAGGATGAAATACATCATTTGAAATGTCAGCTGTTTAGCACAGTTTTTGAGGAGGTTATTGTACCAGTGACAATTAATTCCTTTCCTACATTCCCTCCTGTTATGTTACTATGTTACAGCTAAAGATGTGAAGAATTGAGTTAGTTTTGCTTCTAATGCCTTAATGCTCCATTATGTTCAGGGCTTCCAGATCAAATATTTAGTTAAATAATCTCAGATAAATAGCAAATAACTTTTTAGTGTGAGACTGTCCCAAATATTGTGTGGAATATACTTATTCTAAATAATTATTTGCTGTTTATCTGAAATTCCAATATAACCGAGTATATTTTTATTTGATAAATTTGGCAACTCTATTACTACATGCCGAATTTTACATTAATTAGCAATTGATATTTCTTTTTAGTATTAATGACATTAAATAAGTTCATAATGGATAAAAAGTATATAAACGCTAGTTACTTGTGCATTAAAATAATTATATTTTGCAATGAAAATGTTAAAATAATCACATTTGACATAAAAAATTTTGGCGTGGTTTTTATTATAAATGCCTGACTTACTTTTTTTTTTTTTTTTTTGAGTTGGAGTCTCACTCCGTTGCCGCCCAGACTGGAGTGCAGTGGCCGCTCCCGGCCACCGCAGCCTCGACCTGCTGGGCTGCGGCGATCCTTCCGCCTCAGCCTTCCGAGTAGCTGGAACGACAGGCGTGCGCTACCACGCCCGGCTGATTTTTTTTGATTTATTGTAGAGATGAGGTTTCGCCTGCCCAGGTGGGTCTCGAACCCGCGGGCTCAGGCAATCCACTCACCTCAGCCTCCCAAGGCGCGGGATTACAGGCTGA
>CAUYQG010029167.1:0-13525 GCA_963574415.1 Tarsius wallacei
CGCAGCCTCGACCTACTGGGCTCTGGAGATCCTTCTGCCTCTGCCTTCCAAGTAGCTGGAACTACAGGCACACGCTACCACACCCAGCGGTTTTTTTTGATTTATTGTAGAGATGAGGTCTCGCCAAGTTGCCCAGGCGGGTCTCGAACCCGCGGGCTCAGGCAATCCACTCATCTCAGCCTCCCAAAGCGCGGGATTACAGGCTGAGCCACCGAGCCCGGCTGGAAAGTTAATATCTTGACTTGCAGAATCTGGTTTCCAGAATTATATTTCTTCCCAAAGATAAAAACTTTACAGTTAGGTGAAACACAAATTACCTAAGCATAGAGGTCTACCTGGCTTGACATCAGCTAATGGAAAAAAGCCACCAGGGCTTCAGTAGGTCACTATTACCAAAAAGGGTAACTGAGAAAGATCACATTGGACTAAATTCGCAGAAATAAAAATACATACACTGTGAGTAATTTGGCCAGAGATAATCTTTCTCCTGTCTTTGATGTTTTATCTCTCTTTCTTTAGTCATTTGTTCATTCTTTCATTCATTCATTCAAGACAGCCTTATTAAGTATATCCAATGTGCAGGACACAGGGCTAGGCCCTGGAGAAGACAGCACTGAAACTGATGGGACACAACTAAATGTGCAGAGTAGCCATTTTGCTGAAAAGTATGATACATTCTAAAAAAGCAGAGTGTCAAGGACACTGTGAAAGTGGGTAGGTGGAGGTTCTCACCTGGCTTGGGGGATGCGGGAAGATGTCTCTGCGAAACCGATATTTCTGCTGAGACCTCAAGGATGGGAAGAAACAACACCAGCAGTTCGCAAGGGAGAGGCAGGTGTGGGCAGAGAAGAACCAGCACTATTTGAAGGTGTGGAGGGGGAGAGGAAAGGGGCAAGCTTGAGGAAATGAGAGACCCGTGTGGTTTTCAGGGTGGAACTGGGAGAGGGCGCGGAAGACGGGGTATCTAGAGATGAGGTTGCAGAATTGTGCAGACCGGCCAGGATAAGGATGCTGATCATTATTCTCATTGTATTAGAATGCATCGAACAATTCTCAGCAGGAGAAAGGCACGATGGGCTTTGCCCTGTAGAAAAATCCCCCAGGCCTGGTCTGTAGAAAATAAACTGGAAGGAACAAAAGTGAATGTGGAGAGACCGGGTGATAAGCTATTGCCATTTTGGATACAGGGATCCTGGCAGCTTGGACTTTAGGGGTAGAATTTAGGATTTGGAGATGGGTTCCATGTGGGGTGGGAGTTTCCAGACTGACTCCTGGTTTTCTGATTTTTGAAACAGAGTGGGTGGATTTGCTTCCTCTGAGCAAGGGACACTGGGAGAAGAATGCGACTGGGGGAAGGGGTGGAGGTCAGCTTGGATCCCACTGGGTTGCCTGTGAGACGTCCATGGGCACAGTCAGCAGATCGCTGGATGTGTGGGCCTGGCGCCCTGAAGAAACGTTATGGCTAGAGATCACATGCGTGGTCATCTGCTTAGAGCTGGCGTGGATCTAGGGCACGATGAGGGTGTCTCTCTGGAGAGTTCGTTGAGAGAACAAAAGCAGGTCTCAGATCAAGCCTTGAAGAACTGACAGTCAAGTTTGAGAACGGAAGGAAGACTTGGCAAAGGACCCCAGGGAGTGGGCAGTTGGGAGGCGGGAGGAAAACCGGGAGAGTCTGGCATAGTCCAGGCCAGAAGAAGAGAGTGTGGCCGGGGACGGGGCAGCGCTGTGAGGCACACTAGTTTTACCTGCAGGAAGTTTGGAAGTTCTCTTTACCTGTTCCTCATCTGAAACCGAACCGCATTCCCCCAAACCGGGTATATTTAAGGTCGAGAAGTCCCTGTTCTCAACATTTAAATTGTGTGAGTTTAACCTTTGATCCTTCTTACTTTGTAAACCACTCAACCTAAATTACTTTTCGGTGATTATTTTTTTCCCCTCTGTGAGCCAGTGGCCCAGAATAGGAAACACACCCCCCTCCTCCAGCTCTAGAGGTTTGCATTTCAAAAGACCCTACAGCCACCAGCCGAAAAGCTCTGCAGTGGGTTTGCAGTCGCCTCTGTCTTTTCACTTCCTCTACCAGAGGAGCACAGCCAGCCCGCTCGCTAAATGAGGACGGGTGTTGACCTTGCCTTGGCCCCGATCCACTGTGCATTTCAAAGCAGATTAGGAGACACTTTGAACAAGCCATTGCTGCACGTCAGGTGTCCTTCCAAGCGCCTTGGGTGGAACTAGAGAAGAGTTCCATGAATTGTTAATACCGATCCGAAACAGGGCTTTCAATAATTCCTGCCCTCATTTCTTCCCTGGGTGAAAACCACATTCCACACCAGGGCAAAAGGCAGTCCTCGAAACGAACTCCCAGAACTGACCACTGACAAATGTGAGTGAGGGGAATTTCAGGTGTAAAACACAAGCGTATTTGGCTATTTTTTTTGCAGGTCGCTAATTTTTCATTCTGAATGGGTAGATCTAACCCATAGATCTAAATCTTGCCTAAAACTTTTCCCTTGTTCTGGCAGCTGGGGATGATTTCTTATGAAGGATTTGGACTGGCATCATTCATATTTGTAATCGCCGTGGTCTAATAGCTTTGGTTGGATGGTGTAAAGTATAGTGTCCAAAACACTTCAGACGCACACACGCATGCACACACAACTATGGCTTAGCAGATTTTTTGTTTTTAATCTCAAATGGTTGCTTTGCTTTGTGTCACTGACTGTTCGTGAATCCTCCCTATGTCCTTCACTCTCCTTCCCAGGTCCACCCACAAGCTTCTTTGGCATGCTGTTTCTTTCCTCTGCAGCCCACTGCCACCCTCCCTCCACCCCCTACTTCCTTGCTAAGTGAATTCTCTCCAGGCACAGTGACACCTGCTAGTGAAAGAAGTAATCAACTGCTGCTGAGAAATATTCCCCAGTGATATTTGCAATACTAAAATTTCAGCCTCGTGTCAGGGAGAGCAGCGAATGAACTGCTTGCTGGAAGAAGTTTCCCTTTCCAATCTGAAAAAAATATATAAGGAGAGAGTACAGAAAAGGCTTAGAAAAAAAAATGAGGTATTAAAGCTTTCTAAATGTTATTGGCACAGGAATCACAAAGTCATAGGGTTTAAAAGGACCTTCAGGGGCCATTTAGTTCAACCCCCTGCCTCCAGGCGATGGGACCTGAATTATTTAGACAGGTGGTTGTTCATATCTGATTTTAAATGGCCTCCGGGGGAAAATGCCACAGCTTCCCTTGGTAACGGGTCCCAGTCCATAATAATAGTGGTGGCAGTGAAGATGGTTTACTCTGGGATGTCGGATGGCATTACTGTCAATTAATGGAGGACTTATGGGCAGGACTGGATGGTTGCGCAGCTGGGTTTGTCGACGTCTATTCCTCTTTTCGAATCCTTTCATTTCACGGACTTGACAGTCGAAAGGCTCTTTCTTCCTTGCTCCTAACTCAGTCTTCCTGCTGTATTTTAAACGCATTTCTTTTTGTTGGGGCCTTAGGGAAGAATAGGGCAACCAGCCTCTTTCTGCTCTGGGTTCTCTCTCATCGACTAAGAAATGGTGATTGTCATTTTCTGATCCGTCTGCCATGTGCCCCGCATGGCTTAGGTTGTCTTTTTATGTACTTGACGGCATACTTCATACAACTGACAATATTAATGGAAATCAAAATTTAAAAAATGAAGACAAAGCTGCTTGTGATCCTGTGACGTGAATGACTCAAACATTTTATTTGTAGGGGCTTCTTTCCGTTACTCACTGTCAAGCGATGTTATCTATGTGTCCTTTTTTGAAGTTGAATGGAATTATGGTAGCGATGTGTAGTCTGACGGTTTGCTCAACCGCGCTTCTGCCATTTTCTTTGACTGTCCTGCCTGTTGCATGGTGACGCTAGCATTTATTTGATGAATGCCATCTTTTGAGCAAATGTACATATTTTTTGGGAACATACACATATAATATATGTTTTGTATATACATATATTATATATACCTATGTGTTTAGTGCATATTTTTCATAGTTTTTATTAGACTATGGCTTAATCTTCTGTTTTTAAAATTTAACATTGTATGTTAAGGATTTTACCTTTTCCTCAGAAGTGTTTTAGAAATCAGTGCATGCATTTCTTATATTGGTTTTTCTCATATCTTACATAGGCATTCTCTGCTTGTTGGGCATTTAAATAATTTCCAATTTTTTAAAAACAAAGCGTTTTAGAGTCAGTGCACATAGAACTCACCAGCAACTTGAAAAGTTGATAGCTGGACACAGAGTTCCAAAGCACAGAGAGATCTCTGGAGTCTCACTGATGTTCAGATTTGATCCTATCCTAAAAACATTTTTAACTAAATCCCACTAAACAAGATCCAACGAAGCCCAAACTCAGCTCAACTACAGATTAGACTGACTCACCACTGTCTGCCTCTAGCAGCCTGAGAAAGGAAGGGGCATACTCTTTTCTGGTAGTAAATATTATTTGTTTCAGTCTCTATTGTTCCTTTGCACACAATTTCTGGGCATATAATCTAAAAAAAAAAAAATAAGTCACGAGACAAAGTAAGAAAATGTGACCTCTAATCTAGAGGTCAAAAAAATAGTTAAAAGGATTAGATCTACATATGGCATAGAGGTTGGAATTAGCAGATATGGATGTTAAAATAGCTATTATAAATATGTGAAAGAATTTGGTGAGAAAGATAAATGATATGAATAAACAAATGTAGAATTTCAGAAAAAATGGAAACTATTAAAAGGAACCAATGAAGATGATATAGAATCGAAAAATATCTATCAGAATTAATTTTAGCAATTGAATTAATAGTGTCAACTGCAGCAAATGATCAGTGAACATGGACGCAGGGTAAAAGAGACTATATAAGCTGAAAACAAAGAGAAAATAAGAAGGTAAAACTGAAAAGAATATCTGAGACCTTAGGGACAATATCAAATGACCTAATATAACAGGAGTCCTGGAAAGAAAGGAGAGCAAAAATAGGGCAGAAAAAATATTTGAAGAGATAATGGTCCTGAATTTCCCTAAACTGATGAAATATATCAACCTACAGGTCCAAGAATCTCAGTGAACTCTAAGCAGGATAAATTCAAAATAAACGACAGGCAAATCACAGTCAACATCCAAAAAACAAAACTAAAGAGAAAAATCATCAAATTAGCATGAAGGAAAAGACATACTACTTACAGAATAATGGCAGATTTCTCACCAGAAATTATATAATGTGTGTATTTATGCAAACACGCATACATTCTTCAAAGTATTATTGACCATTTAAAACAAAGTACAGTAATACAAATATATTGTGGGATTATAACCCTTGTAGAAGCAATTTATATGACAAGAGCAACTAGCGTGGAAGAGGTGTTAGATATATTTAGATTTTTGTAAGGTTTCTAAATTATTCATAAAGTAGCTTAATATTTTACTGTGATGACTAAAGTTTGATAGCACAAAAGATAAACTACTGAAAACAACAAAACATAGTCAAACAAAACCTAATTAATTCAAAAGAAGGTAGGAAATGGAAAAAGAAAATCCTACCATATCCATAATAATATTGAATGTAAAATAGACCAAGCATTCCATATAAAAGCCAGAGAATAAAACGAAAAGGCAAGATCCAATGTTTGTTGCTTACATGAGACAAACTTTATTTAAAAAAAAAAGTTGATAGTGGGTAGGCAAAGATACATCATATAGGCATTAAGCAAAAATAAAGTTTTTTTTTTTTTTTGGTCAGGTTCTCACTCTGTTGCCCAGGCTGGAGTGCAGTGTCACAATCATTACTCTCTGCAGCCTCTAACTACTGGGCCCAAATGATCCTCCTGTATCACCCCCCAAGTAGCTACAGGAGTACGCCACCATGCCCAGCTAATGTTTTTGTTTGTTTGTTTGTAGAGATGAGGTCTTGCTATGTTACCTAGGCTGGTCTGCAACTCTTGGGCTCAAGCAATCCTCCTGCCTTGGCCTCCCAATGGGCTGGAACTTACAGATGTGAGCCACTGCACCTGGCAATTGGTTTTATTAATTAAAAAAAAAAAAGCTGACCTCGAGAGAAAGAGTACTACCAGAGATAAGGACAGTTACTTCATGATGTTGATGAAAGAGTCGATTTATCAGGAAGATGTAATGATTCTAAACGTGCATGCATCCGATGATGGAGTACCAAAATATGTGAAGCAAAATCGACAGAACTAAAGGGAGAAATAGACAAATCTGCCATCACACAGGTTATTGAAATTCTTGTAAGGCCCTTTGAATTCCTGACTCAAACACGCACATATGGATGCTCCCATACTGACAGAAATTAACTGGCGTGGGGGTGCTGTGGGGAGGGAGGTCTCTGGGACCTTTGCTGGCAGGATGGCACTTCCAGGACTACAAGACCAGAAGGAGCTGGGTCCACGATGTGAGCTGATGGGTCCTTTATGGCAGTGTGGGCTGTTGACTAGCAAACCTGGAAAGGTGTGGACTTTTCATCCCTCCCATCTGCTGGGGCGAGGTCCATGCCCAAGGCTGTGAAAAACCTCTAATGTTCTCTGGGGCCAATGATTTACTGGTGTGTCCTGCCCCTCCCTGACTCCTTCCACTGCTGGTCTGCTCTGGTTGCCAGGCCCTGGTTTGTGTTCTGAGCAGAACACTCTACAAGGCACCTCGTTGGGGCCAGTCGGGCTCTGGCAACCTGGGCTGCTCTGTGGCAGCCACTGGTGCCATGAGGGTCTGATGCTGGCTTCAAAGCTTCACCATCTCAAAAACACTGTGCAGGGCTGAGCACACTGCCTGAAGGAGTGAGTCCACGTCCAGTCTTCAGAGGCACTGCCCAGGAGAGGGTGGTAGGCGGTTTCTTGTAGACAGATGCCAACTTCTAAATGTAGGGAGAAAGAGCTTGGCATAACTTTATCTGACTTAGATAAAGACAAAGTAAAATTTCTGAGCTCAGGGATATTCAGAGAGATTATGAAGCCCCAGAGTTCTTTTTGATGGAGGCCAGCCTTCACTCCAAGTCATCAGAAATGCTGAGCCTGGAGGCAAATAATAAAAAAGCTGGAAAGGTCCTTCTCGAAGTTTAGACTTGTCAAGGGAAGAGAAATCTCGATGCCCAGAATGAGAGTTTGGTGAGGGCTCACATCATAAGGTTACACAGTCACTAGAAGATACATTGGAAGTCATTCATTTCCAAGTGGCTGAAGCCAAAACAACCCTAAGGTCATGTTAGAAGAGAGAACAACTAATGATAGCAGTAATGAAAGATGTGGATGAATAGCCCTATTTTTAGGAAAGCATAAGATTACTTTCTTTTTTTTTTTTGAGTTGGAGTCTCAGTCTGTTGCCCAGACTGGAATGGAGTGGCCGCTCCCGGCCACCGCAGCCTCGACCTGCTGGCCTCCGGTGATCCTTCCGCCTCAGCCTTCCAACTAGCCAGAATTACAGGCATGCGCTACCATGCCCGGCTGATTTATTTATTTATTTATTTATTTAATTATAGAGATGAGGTCTCGCCAAGTTGCCCAGGCGGGTCTCGAACCCGCGGGCTCAGGCAATCCACTCACCTCAGCCTCCCAAAGCGCGGGATTACAGGCTGAGCCACCGAGCCCGGCTATAAGATTACTTTCACAAGAGACTGATGGATGGAAAAAGTGAGGAACTCCAGGAACAGGAAAACAAAAACAAAAACAAAAAATGGTGAGGACTTGAAGCAGTAGTTCTCACACTTTGGGGGACAGAAATACTTTTTTGCCCAGGCTGGAGTGCAGTGGCATGCTCATGGCCACCCCAGCATCGACCTGCTGGGCTCAGGCAATCCTTCTGCCTCAGCCTTTCAAGTAGCTGAAACCACAGGTGTGCACTACCACACCCGGCTAATTTTTTTGAATTATGATAGGCACTAAGTCTCACCAAGTTGACCAGTATGGTCTCAAACCCATGGGCTCAGGCAATCCTCTCATCTCAGCCTCCCAAAGTGCTGGGATTACAGGCGTGAGCCACCATGCCCAGCCAGAACCACTTTCTTTATATTCTTAAAAATTGTTGAGGACCCCAACAATTTTTGTTTATGTGGGCTAGATCTATTGCTATTTACTGTATTAGAAATTAAAATGGAGAAATTTTAAGAGAAATATTTATTCATTATTGTATTTATAATGATTAACTATATAATTATTTGTATTTATTTATTATTATAAACTTTTTACATTTAAAAATAAATAACACATTTTAATGAAAAGTTACCCAAATTTCCCAAGGCACCAGCAACATAGTGAGAAGGCTGGCGCTATTTTACAGCTTTGCAATTTTTTTGTAAGTCTGGCTTAATAGAAGACAATTGGATTCTAATATCTGTTTTTTTTTTCTTTTTTAAAATTATTATAAAGATGTGGGGTACAATTCAGGGTTAGGTATACAAACATTGAGTATGCAGGTACCCTTGTTAATGAGGTATACCCCTCCCTCCCCTAGCAGTTTCCCTCAGCTGCCAATCCCACCCTCCCATACCAGATAGTTTACCACTACTGTCAGTCCCTTTCTTATAGTATTATAGTTATTCAAGATCCACTTATGAGTCAGAACATATGGTACTCTGTTCTTTGTATCTGTGATAGATCGCTGAGTGTGATCGGCTCTAAATCCATCAAGTTGCTGCAAAGTTCATACGTTTGTCCTTCTTTTTTTTAATTTTGAGCTGGGGTCTCACTCTGTCACCCAGATTGGAGTGCAGTGGCCGCTGCTGGCCACCACAGCCTCGACCTGCTGGGCTCCGGCGATCCTTCCACCTCAGCTTTCCAAGTAGCTGGAACTACAGGCGCGCACTACCACACCCGGCTAATTTTTTGATTTATTGTAGAGATGAGGTCTCACCAAATCCCAGGCGGTTCTCGAACCCGTGGGCTCAGGCAATCCACTCACCTCAGCCTCCCAAGGCGCGGGATTACTGTCTGAGCCACCGAGCCCAGCTATGTTTGTCCTTCTTTATGGCTGCACGATATTTCATTGTGTCTATGCACCACATTTTCTTTATCCAGTTCAGCTTCAATGGGCAACATGGTTGGTTCCATGTTTTTGCTACTGTGAATAGAGCTGCAACAAATATATGTGCTGTTTTTTCATTCAATGCACTCTACTAGTTGTTTTAGTTCAGGTGTGCTAGGAAAATCTTGTCTTATACAACTATGTAGTTGGGAAAGGGAAAAGAATATTAACAACCTTTTTAGATAATTGTGAATATTCTTAGTTACTACTAAAATCTGACAATTGTTTTTTCAAGGGTGGTTGCAATGTGAAATCTGACACCATATCAATGAAAATTTCATACTCTGTTACATCAAAATCCGTTGGTCTGTCTTGCACTTTGATCTTTTTTGGATCTTTTTTCTATGCATGAGTTTTAAAAATTTTTTGTAATTTTAAAGATGTGGGGCACAATTCAGGATAGGCATACAAGTGGTCATCGTACAAGTAAAGTTTGGGCCTCTCTTTGGTCCCCACTTCACCTGGTTTGAGTTCAGGTATCCTTATTGATGTTGTCCCCCTCCCCTCGAGTCACCCCCGCCCCGGCCCTCCCCCCACCTGCTCCCGGCAGTGTCATGCTACTGCCAACCCCTTTCTTATAGTATTATGGTAAATGTTCAGGGTCCACTTATGTGTGAGAACATGAGGTACTCTGTTTTTGTTTCTGTGATAGATCACTGAGAATGATGGACTGTAAATCAGTCCAAATTGCGGTGAAGTCCATATGTTTGACCTTCTTTATGACTGCCTAGTATTCCATCATGTATGTGTACCACATTTAAAAAATCCAGTCCAGTTTCGATGGGCAGCGTGGCTGGTTCCATGTTTTTGCGATTGCGAATAGACCTATGCATGATTTTGTAACATCAAGTATTGACCACTTGAAAAATATTGGATCGCTGAATTAACTCAAATCTTCCAAATGTTGACATCTTTCATTATAAAATATCAAAATGTTATATTTGTTAATATCGCTGACTTAATCAGAGAAGTTTTTACAAATGGGGAAGCTGTCATTTTTTCCCCTAAACTGCTAATATTCACTTAAAAAGTTGAATTTTATTATTGGCAAAAAGTACTGTCGACTTTCAAGTGACAGGCTCACTTTCTTAATTTTCATAAAAAAGTCTGCCAATATCTAAATTTGTATAACTTGTCAGTTTTTCTTTCAAATTTAGTTTTCTATGAAAAAAGTGGCCAGTTTGGTTTGCAACTCAGTCAGTTGTGCATATGCTTTCCTCCTAGACAGTCATCATATCTCAGTATGAAACAGAAATATTTTATTGGTATTTAGAAGTATTATTTTATTTAGAAGTGTTTTATGGGTATTTCCCATTTTGTTGTTCAAGGTGTACCACTTGTATCACGGGGTCAAGCTTGAACAAAATTAGTAGTTTTCTTCTACTTCATCAAGGACATTCTTGAGGGAAGCTGCTTTTTTTTTTTTGAGTCGGAGTCTCACTCTGATGCCCAGCCTGGAGTGCAGTGGCATGCTCATGGTCACCCCAGCGTCGACCTGCTGGGCTCCAGCAACCCTTCTGCCTCAGCCTTCCAAGTAGCCAGAGCTACGGGCGCGTGCTGCCTTGCTGGGCTAGGCTTTTTTTTTTTTAAATCGAGATTGTAAGGTGAAGAATACAATGAGTTCTAGTACCATGTGGTGTCTCTGCCTTAAAGTCATACTAAAGTGTCATCGGTTTTACCCAGAATTGTTTTTGCACCATCACTGTAGATGTCAAGAGTGACAAAAAGGAAGTACTTAGAATTTCTATGAAAATAGTTTCAGGGGATCCCATATTTTCCTGAAAGAGTCATGGGATCCCTCTCCCAGGAGTCCACAGACTACACTTTGAGAATCACTGCTGTAAAGCATGCATGGAAAAAAGTTCTACAGGAGAAGAAATATCAGGTCAAGACTCTGACTAACCTGCTTGCTAGAGATGACAAGTTTGGCTGCTGTCCTTGGAAAAGGTGATATGGATGAAGGTCACCAGGAAATGGAAATAATGAGAGTAATGAATTCTCAGGCACCACTTAGATGACCTGTCAATATGAGCTCTGAGGAAATGGATATCACCAAGCTAAACGCTTCTTTATAAATTCTTGCAGTAGAAAGCAACTAAGTGCATATTCAACTAAAGAAAATAAAGCAATCATGAGCAAGTTATATCACAACTCTCAAAATAACTCAATACGCATTGTTGGAATCATAAAAATGCAAATATTAAAATGAGATTCAAAAGCTTCCGCATAAACTTAAAAGACTGAGCCGTGTCAAGACAATGATAAGAAACTGCTCAGGAAATTATTCTATAAAAGAGAAGAACGATTTGAGATTGAGGAGAAGATTTCCACAGCAGATAAAGACATGAGTCATGGCCCGAAGAGCTGGATGACAAAACTCAAAAACAAAAATAATAAACAAGCCAAAGCTCTCAGAGAAAAAAATGGAAGGACTTACTTGTCCTTTGAAAAGCCAAATTGTTGCTCTTGATCACAGCTCTTGGACAACAGACGACAGTTTAGGCTGGCCAAAGAAATCTCCATGACTTAGGAGAAGAGAATGCACACAGAAGACCAAAAGCAATTGAAGAAGATGTTAAGTTTGAGATTTTAGAAAAGGTCCTGGAAGTCTCAGTGAATCAAGCACAGCGTTTGGCAAAAGCACGGGGAAAATGGGCAACTGGCTGGATTGCCGGGTACTCAAGGCAGGAAGTGTGTCCATCGGAGATAGTTTGGGAATTCAGGATTCGGTGTTGCCCTGCATTGCCAGATGTCACCAATGTCATTTCCATGCATTCTAGACTCTAGCATGAAATCATGCCCACCAGGCCAACCGTATCCTGGTCTAGCTCTTCCCCCACATGTACGAGGCAGTATTTACCTTTCTGCCTCAGATACGGGTCCTCTTTCTGTGTCAGCAAGATTCACAATTTGTAATGAGCTTGCTTCTGAGGGAGCAATGGGTCCATATGTTAAAGAATGGAGTCTGGTGGGATGCACTGGGATGCTTTTCATCATTTAGAACCTCGTGATCCATCTCTACTACCCGAAAAAATGATCAAGTGCAGGCTTCAGTCCTCAGCCACACCATCCAGTTGAAGTCTCCAAGCTGGGAATGAATCCATGGGGGTATTTCATGAGGGAGGAACCTCTTCTATCTTCCCCACCTCTAAGAAATCTGTATGAAGTTCTGAGATTACATTCCTAGGGGATTTTCCTGGCTCTTTCATCCTGCACTGGCACTGAGGAACATCTGTCCATCAAGGGAATTTGCGTATGACTCTTGCCCAAGAGCTGGATTTTACCTCTACCACCAAAGAGAGAACTCTCTAGGGCCAAGTCAGCCTTCAAGAGAGCTTCCTCCTGAAGGTCTGAACCAGAGCAATAATGTCTCTGCCATTCTTCTAAATTCACTTTGAATTCTTTTTTAGTTTAACAGCTGTTGTTTAAGTGATTGTACATTTGTTCAAATTGAAGCTTGATAGAATTGTAATTCTTAGGGTAGGATTTTGTAAGTGGAGTTGATTTATAAACTAGACTTTTATAATAAATGAATAATTTCCTTTTTATTATACTCTCTAGGTAGTAGAAGATTTGTATTTGGATTTGATTAACCAGTCCACCGTAGCGTAAGCTATAATAGCCATGTTTGCATAAGCAAGTACACACATTTAAAACTTTAAAGGTCTTTTTTCTCTGCTAAGAACGATGTTTTTTTATTGTAATATTGAGGAAATTGCGAAAGTTGTTTTAAGCCTCCTGAAATAAATTTTCATTGAGTTTTAAAAATAGTAAATAAATATGGAAGGTGGCGTCACAGAATGCCTTTCTGTTTCAGAGCTGCAGCTGGGATGAAAGAGGAAGTGCCCATGCAGCTAAAGAGAGATGCTAAGTCATCCATGCAGTCCTTCTTAAAAAGAGTCTCAAAAAACCAATTCTGCATCACGTCCCATGGTCAATGAGCCTCCTGTATTCTATGGATTTTGCCTCCACTACCCTTTACCTTTACTACTACTATATAGGAACGCAGGAGGGATGGGGTAGATGAGTCGTGAGGAACTCTTTGGGGAAAGCTGAAGGAGTACCGTGTGTCCTCACCCCACTCCTTACACTAAATGAGTGAGATCTCAATAGAACTCCTGGAGAGCATGCTCTGTGTTAGAGGACACAGAGGCTACTGTCTGGTTCACATCTAGAAGTATCTGAAAGTGAGGGGCTGATTATAACTTCCCTGGAGGTTAGAAGGTGGAGAAGGCAGCAGCAGGAGTTCTTTTAGCTGTGATGGGACAAGAGTGGTCCTTGGAAGATTTTGGGGGCTGTGTTGAATTTAAAGTACTCTGCCCCAAAGATCTGCCTGTGTCAGAGAGGCAAACCAAAAGCAAGTCTGACTTTAACTGGAATGGTGTAGCAGGAGGCCCCCAATGGGGAGTTCCCCCCAAAAAGTGGACTGAAGAGAAAGGGTTAGTATTTAGGTATTTGCCCCACAGAAAGTTCTGACTCTGGGTTA
>CAUYQG010029169.1:0-13281 GCA_963574415.1 Tarsius wallacei
TATAAATCAACGATGGGGGGTGGGAGGGATAGGGGAAGGGATTAATGGCAGTAAATACCTGACTGGGGATGGGGGGACACTTCTTATCAACAAGGGTGCCTGAACGAGACATATTTGTGTACCTAACCCTTAACTGTACCCCTCAATATCACAATAAAAAAATATTGTATATAAAAAAATCTACTCTCTTAGTTATTTTGAAATAAAAAATAAATTATTGGGAACTATGGTCACCTTGTTGCGCTATAAAATATCAGATCTTATTTATTCTAACTATATTTTTGTGCCCATCAGTCACCCCTCTATTTCGCCTCCCCTCCACTAACTTTCCCGGCCTCTGGTAAACACTATTCTATTCATTACCTCCTTGTGATCCATAATTTGAGCTCCCACATATGAGTGAAAACATGAAAAATTTGTCTTTCTGTGCCTGGCTTATTTCATTTAACACAAATCCCTGTAGTTCCATCCATGTTGTTGCAAGTGACAGGATTTTATTCTTGTATATAGAATAACATTCCATTGTGTGTATATACCACATTTTTCTTATTCATTCATCTGTTGATGAACACTTCGGTTGATTCCGTATCTTAGCTGTTGTGTATAATGCTGCAATGAACATGGAAATACAGATTTTGTTTTTGATGTGCTGATTTCCTTTCTTTTGGCTATATACCCAGGTGTGGGATTGCTAAATCATATGGTAGTTCTATTTTTGTTTCTGAGGCCCCTCCATACCATTCTCCACAGGGGCTGTACTAATTTTCATTCTCATCAACATTGTACAAGTGTTCCCCTTTTTCCACATCTTCACCAGCATTTGTTATTTCCTGTCTTTTTTATAATTGCTCTTCTCACTGCAGTAAGATGATATTTCATTGTGATTTTTATTATTTGTATTTTTCTGATGGTTAGTAATGTTGAACATTTTCATAGACTTGTTGGCCAGTTGTTTTATTTCGAGAATTTTCTTCTCATATGTTTTTCCCAATTTTTAATCAGATTGTTGTTTGTATTGCTATTGAATTTTTTGAGTTATTTATATATTTTTGTTGTAATCCCTTGTCAGTTAAATATTTTGTAAATATTTTCTTCCATTCTGCAGGTTGTCTCTTAACTTTCCTGGTTGTTTCTTTTGCTCTACAGAAACTTTCTAGCCTGTGTGATCTTGTTTGTCAATTTTTTCCTTGGTTGTCTATGATTTTGAGGTATTACTCAATAAATCTTTGCCTAGACTGATGTCCTGAAGCATTTCTGTATTATTTTCTTACAGTAATTTTAGAATTTCAGGTGTTACAGTTAAGTCTTTAATCAATTTTGATTTGATTTTTGTATATAGTGATCGATAGGAGTCTATTTTCATTATTTGCATATGGTTAAGATATTTTTTGTTGTTTTCTAATGGACTTTTTGGACATTTTATGTCAAAGGATGTTTTTCAATTGTAATATTTGATAAGTTTTATATTTTATCTAAGCCTGATGAATGAGGACAGCTTTTCTCAGTGAGTTCTCAGACATACATAAAATATAACTGCTTAAATATTAAAATATATTTAAAATAAACATAATGGGAACAATTTTTAACACCAGTCAGTTCTTAAACTTAGTACTGAAGTAATAGTAAACTAGAAAACAATAATGAGATGAATCCTTTTCATGTTTAAGTATATATCTCATATATTTTAATTATTCATTGGAATTTTGCCATGACTTTTTCTCTCTTTAAATTGTGGAAAATATAAATATTAATCCTTTTGCAGTTTCAGCTAGGTGTTTTCTATGAAATGAGGTTTGTATAAGCTATGTTTGTCCATAGAATATCTTCATTACTGGAAGCTAAGAGGTTTGAACATTCCGTTGACTTTAGAGGCAAACAGCAGTGCAAAACTTCTGTGCCCTTGATGTTGAGCTCTAGAGTCATCTAGGCTACATTTTAAAAGAATTCATTACTTAGAAAAAGATAAAGTTCAATGCCGTTCCAATGAAATTCCGTTTTGTACCTCCAGTTTTAAAAGATAAATCACTGATCTGCATTTTCGTCCAAAAAGTGCAATTAGGTGTCTTGATACTCAAAGTGATACCTAGTCATAATTCTTTTTAAATGACAATAAGTGCCCTGAATACACAGTAATTAAATCCCAAACAAGGCATCTAAGACGTTTAAGTTATTATGCTCTCTGTTGACAGGTTATTTTCAGTACCTGACTAGAATGTGAAGGGAAAACCAAAATTAGTTTTTTAAAAATATATATAATAGCGCCTAAACCATTTAGATATCCATGATTTATCCAGAATTCAAAATCAATGATGAAGGAAATAATTATTTTGCTCTGCAGGTAGACTCTGTGATGAATTTGGTATTTTGTTGCTGTTGTTGTTAGCAATATTAAGGATATATTAATATATCTTAATATGTATTAATTAAGGATATATTTCATGAAATATATTATGGCTGAAGGAGTAAAAAGAAGCCAAAAAATAGTGTTAATACCAACAAGCCCAGCACTTGTTATACATAGAAGGATACAATGATAAGTAAGATTATTACTAGACTAGCCTGGCACAAAAGAGAGCAGTCAATACACTTTTGAGAAATTGTGAGATAAGTTTACATTCAGAACTGTGTCACTGCGGCTTTGAGTGATATGTACAAGAGTTTTGGCAATGCCTTCAGAGAGACACTTTGTCATCTCCACCTTTGTAATTAGCATTAGCAATATCAATTGTATTACAGTACAAAGTCTGTAGCTGGAAATATACCAGCCAGAAAATGTCATATCTTACCTAACAGGCACAATTCAATGTTTAATTTTTACAAAATACATTTTATATCTTCAATTAAATTTATTTTTTGAAACATTTTTGTGAAAGCACTAAGATTTAGCCTTTTAAAGAATAAAATATGCAAAAAACGACTGTAAAATGCATTAGTGTTTTGGAGTGGATAGATTTTGTTTTAAAGACTATTGAAATTGTTAAATAATTAAGTTCTATAGCATTATCTTCAGATATATTTTTTATATTGTGATATTTTATTTATTTCAGTTGCCATTTTGGCAATGCTTTTTATACATATTTATTTTTAACATTTACTGTGAAATTTCAAAAATACATAAATTAAGTTGTGCAGTGACTGTTTTACAGCAAGTGGAATTTTCTATTAAAAAATCAATGTAACAATTGCTACGCTCACTGGCTTTTTATAGTTTAAAACTTGCTTTTACATATGAGAAGGGGGCCCAAAAATGGAATTATCTTTTAGAGGGTGGGCCCCTTGTAATACAGGGTCCCCCAACTAGATAAGAGTTCTAGGAATCCACTGGCAACAGTGTACTGACAGTGTACTACTAGTATTGTTGTGGGAGGTGGCATTCAGCTTCAGTGATTTTTTTTTTAAGATTCTTTCATTATTTGCTGATTTCATGATGGATTATTTCCAAGTGCACCTGCCCATACCATGCTGAGTGTTCGGCAATTTTTGACCCCAAATGGCATGATCCCCATGCCTTACCTTCCCTATTCACCTGATCTGGCTTGAGCAACTTTTTTTTTGTTTCCCCAGATGAAATGTGGAAGAGGTGAAACAAAAGATGGTAGAAGCACTTTAAAAGTCATCAAAATTGATGAGTTCAAAAACTATTTTGAGTAGTCAAAGAAGTGTCTCGATAGGTGTATAAAGTACTTTGAAGGTGAATGAAGTTTAAACATATAAGAATAAATGCACAATTTTTTAATAAATAGATTTTGCTTTTGGGGGCCCCCATTCATATAGTTCACCTTTAACAGTCCTTTATGAGTTTCTCAATTCCTAATCTCAAAGACAATATCACTAATGATTCCTCAGCTTTCTTGATCACTTTTCCTGTTATGTGTTCAGTCTGCCAACTCTGAAACCCTAAGATGCATGCATCACTTTAAATGCGCTCAGTAGTCTTCATTGTAAAACATGAAAAAACGTTTACAAAAATATTCCATATGCATGATTCTGAATGATTCTGAAATAGCTTTTCTTCCATCTCACTGATGTTGGTTTTTATAAAATGTGATTTTATTACTTAGAAGGAATTTATCGATGACTACATTGTTTTGTCTCTGAAACAACTCTCCACAGACTTTCACTTCAGGAAAATCCAGTGCTTCAGATTATTAACATTATTTAAGCCTCAGCTCAAGAGTACCAAGTTCTGAATATCATCAGAGTATAATGCAGAGGAAAAACACTGGAGAGACCTTTGGTTGAGTCTCTTGACTGTCGAATTCCATATCTCCATCTGTGAAATGAGTGCCAAATGGCCAAATGCCAAATGGTCAAATAGAGTTATTGCAAGCTGTAGATAAAATAAGATAAAATATGCAAAATGCCTGGTGCATTGTAGACCCCACACCCTTTGGCCTATTAATAATCGGTATTTCTAAACAATAAATACAGACTTGACTTACTAGAGTGAAGAAAAATCATCATTTTGGAGTATTTCACATTGGAATTCACCTCTTTGGGACAACACTTCTTTCTTTCCCATAGAAAAAAACATTTTGCTGGGTTTTATATTTGGCACAAAGTGGGAAGGCATGTTGGGGTTTTACTCCAGAATAATTACTTGTTTAAATGTGTTTTAAATATTTTAGTCTAACAAAATTATGTGCACAGATTGATGCATGCAAAGGCATGGAACCAGTGTGGAGATTGTCAGCAAGATGGTGTCGTGACCACACCTTGCAATGAGGCCTCCAGATTTCCCCAGCTGGAGTGCTGGACTTCCTGATCTTTGTCTGTCTAGCTCTTTTCTGTCATCAATAATAATAATAATAATAAATCTTTAAATATCACTTCAATTAGTGTAAGCCACCAGAAGTACAGAAGTATCACCCAGATATTCCTCCACTTCTGATCCTTCCTTCATATACACCTCACCATTTCCAGCCCTAAATGCACTTCCTCTGTTTCTGGTACCTGACTCTCCCATCTGCTGAAGGACCGGGGTTTCAGATACATGAGCCTCCCCTGCCTTTTTCTACTATATCTCCTTCACTGGCTTCTCCTCCTCATGCTTTCCTCCTGCCACTTTCCATTGCAAGAGTTCTTCCTCTGGTCTGTTTTTCATTTGTTTTTTAACCTTAGTTTCTTTCCCATAGACTCCTTAAAGTCCTAAGGCCTACACTTTTAACATTACTTCTCAAAAGACTTCTTTGAAGTAGATATTTTATAGCTTAATCTCACTCTCAGTCTCCGGATTGGCATACACGAATTTCTATGAAATATTTCACGCTTATACGCCTACTCTATTTCCAGGCAATGCATCTAAATAGAACATATTATTTTCCCTTCTGAACCAGTAACTGTCACATACAGACATATGTAAGTAGATATTTCTAGTAACGCTGCCACTTCTTTCAAAATTATTTAGTATTAGACCTCAGAGCCAAAACTAACTCCTCTCTCATTCACCACATCCACCTAAATGCCACATCTTATTGGTGTGGACGTGGAATGTCTCTGCCTTCTGTGGTCTCTTTCCAGTTTAATATTCTGTTTCTTTAACTTAAGGCGCATGTGTTAATGTGAATTTCTAATGGTTCTTTTTACTGCCTGCTCATTTATCCTTTTACTCCAGGTAGATTCATTTGTCTAAATTTCAGATTGAGAAATAATATATTCTCTTAAAATTTCCCATGGTTTTGTATTACCTAGAGCAATAATTCAGCTTAAACTTGTTATTAAAAGCTATTTGCAGTACCTACCACAGTTGCATTTAGTTTTTTTTTTTTAATATATTATTTCAAGCATACTGGAAATTACAGAGAATCAAACTACAAACTTCCATGTGTGGACAACCATATTTTACCAATATTACCAAGTAGTTCTTTTTTTTCTTCAAGTTTTTTTAAGTTAGAAAAATGTTGAGAGTTGAAGACCCATTTGAGCATCATGCTATTTTCACACTCAAGAGTAGTATTTGGCATTTATCTATGTGGCTACATAGATCTAATTTGATCATTTCAATCATTGCATTGGCCTGTATTGCATAAATAAATCATATGTCCTCTACTAGTGGACATTATGATGTTTTACTGTTTTTGCTACTATAAACCATGCTTCAACAAGCACATACATATCATTCTCCTTGATCACACACATACACATTTTTCCAGGATATGTGGATAGAACTAGAGCTGCCGGTTTTTAAAACATTTACATTTTTCACTTTACTAGATGTTTTCAGATTGTTCTTAAGTAAATGTTCTAATATATAAACCTAGAACTAGTAAAATGAGAGAGCCTCTTTTATCATCAGCAAAATTGCTACTGTCAAATTTCTTTAAATTATGAAATATTTCAAGCATAGAAACAACATCAAATTTTCTTTAAAAATAATTTACTACATTTGTTTCAGACTTTTAAAATAAATAAAATGCTATCTATCCCAATGCAGTTACTTCAGAAGTCAACTCATGTTTATAATTCTAGGCAAAGTTTTTCTACATTTATTACATTTTTGTGCTTCTTTAAATAATACAGTTTGCTGCTTTACATAGTTTCAAATTTATGTTATTGAAAGGATTGGCAGTAGCATGACACTGTCAGGGGAGGAGGGGGCACATAACATCAATAAGGGTGCCTGATCCTAATCCAGGTAAAGTGAAGTCCAATGGGAGGCCCAAACTTCACCTGTGTATAAATCACTTATGTACCCAATCCTGACATGTATCCCACATCTTTAAAATATAAACATCTTTAAAAAAGAAATTGTATAGGATGCAACTTTCTGGTTTTTCTCAAGATTATTTTTCAAATTTAATAGTTTTGATATTCAGCTCATTCATTTTTACTTCTGTACGTATATGATTGCTTTGTATAAATATTCCACAATTTGTATTTCCTTAGACAAATATGCAAGAGTTTTGTTAGGTTATGTGCTTAGAAGTGGATTTACCAGGTGTAGGTTGGCAACATACTGACTAGATATTGCTAGTTTGCCAGAAGATGTATCCAAATACACTCCCAATAAATTCAAGCACTGTATACTCTACCTTTGGGAAAAACCTGACAGTGTGAGATCCTTGCTCCTCAGGTAAACGGGTGGGTTAAAGTTGCATTTCTCTGCACTTTGAACATGCTTTTTGTGTTTATTGATTAATTGATATTCTTGGCTTGTGAATTATTTCTTCATTCCCATTGCCCATTTTTCTATGTGACATTTTTTCTTAGTAGTTTATAGGAATTCTATCTATATTTCAATTACAGGTCCTTTGCACTTATACATGATACAACTGTCTTTTTTCATATTATGGCTTGCCTTTAAATTTGCTTATAGTCTCCCGTGTCTACCAGAATTTTACAATTTAACCAAATCAAATTTATCTATTCTCTTTATAGCTTGTAACTTTTTGTCTTACTTAAGAAGTCTCTTCCTACCTAACATAAAACTAAGATTTTCTCTTCTAATAATAGGTTATTCTGTTCTAATTGTTTTCACACTTAAACCTCTAATTGCTGGGCACAGTGGCTCATGCCTATAATTCCAGCACTTTGGGAGGCCAAGGTGAGAGGATCACCTGAGCCCACGGTTCAAGACCAGTCTGGGCAACCTGGAGAGACCTCATCTCTACAACAACAATAAAAAATTAGCCAGGTGTGGTGGTGCGTACCTGTAGTTCCAGCTACTTGGAAGGCTGGGGTGGAAGGATCATCTGAACCCAGTAGATCGAGGCTGTGGCGTCCATGAGAGTGTGCCACTGCACTCTAGCCTGGGCAACAGAGTGAGACTCTGACTCAAAAAAAAAAAAAAGCCTAATTAATCTTTATTTTATGGTTTGAGCTTGGGATCTGCTTATTCCTACATGGATAGTCAAGTTCTCACCTCCATTTATTAAAATTCTTATATCCATGAGTTTGTTAAACAAATCCAAGTTTTCATGTATGTATTTACAACATGTTGTTGGATTTACTCAGGTAAATGGAGCAAGGTGAGTAGGACAGAGGCATAGGGTCATGAATAACTGTAGTTTTGAACCCGGTCCCTTGGTGCTACTTATGTGTAAAGTGTTCTTGGTTAGGTCAGATTAATTAGGTCAGAGGAATATAGTAGTCTTTGTACATGTGTTTTCTAGATGAGTGCAGGCAACACTGGAAGTGGGAATACTATACAGAAGACAGATCAAAAAGCGCAAGAAAGTGTCAACAGGAGCACCAGAAATAGAGAAAAGCTTTGCTGACATATTCAGAGTAGTGTCATTTGTATACTGTATTATTATGTAGAAATGGATTGGTGATTTACCCACTTCTGGGTTTTTGATTATATATTTTTAAATTGTATGATATAATATTTGTTTCTTCTCCTCCCATTATCGCAACTTGTCACAGTGCTACCTTCTACTTAAGACCTTTTATTCATTTATTTATTGATTGATTTATCTATCTATCTGTGCATTTGTTTATTCATTATATCTTGCAGCAGAGAAAGTGGCTTAGCTGCAGGGCTACATGAGGAGGTGGGAGGAAACCTCAAATCTATCTCCTTGAGGAGTTTGGAGCTAGGATTTTTAAGGGGTTTGGAGTAGTCCAAAGTGTGGAAATCATTGATTGGACAGAGAATGCAAGGTGATCTCATGAAATAGGAAGGTGAAGAAACTGTTCTCGTACTGATCTCATTCCTCTGTGGAGGTCTTCAAACCAGTTGGCTTCAGCTGTTTCACTTGAAAATGGGATCAGAAAAACATGTTAAGCAATTCTTAAAAACCTTATGATTCTGATATCAGAGATCTTATCTACAGGGATGCATATGGTCAGTATGTAGTGCTACCTGGTGACTATGGGTTACAAGGAAGTGGGACAAAGTGCAACCTGATTAATGTTTAGTTATAACTATGTTACTGTCCAGAATTCTTGATAACCCTGTGAGGGCGGCTTCAGTCTCGTCTTGCCTTGCTCATTCCTCAGTCCTGAGGTGTGATCAATAAGGAGGGAATCGAGCCATGACATTCTGGCTGCTTTCTGCTGACAAGGGCACAGATAAGGGGACCCTGATCAGGATTTGAAGAATGAAACTGCTTTGCAGTGGCCTGTGAATGTTCTCAAGTGCCAAGTCTAGGATTCCAAGTCTGTATGATAAAAAATGCCAGTGCTTTTGTTACTAGTCCCTGTAGTCTGTTGGGAATAGAAAGACGAGCAAGAAGACAATAATGATAATAACAAGAATTTGCAAAAGAACCCCAAACCAGTTTCCCACTCTCATAGTAAGCTAGATAAAGTCATCATTAACAGTCTGTGACACATACCTCTTCTAACCATTTAGCTTGTTTGGAAATCTTTTCTCTTCTTAACTAGTTATGTTAGCTTTTGCACAGATACTTCTTTGTTTTGCCAGAAGGAAATCTAATGTAATTGTATTATTCAGAACTACCTGAGTCAGAAAGTTTAAAACATTATGCCTAGCAGGTTTCTTCTTCAATTGTGCATGTCAACATGCCATGTTTGGGGGTATAGTTTTCCAAGCCCCAGCATCCTCCAGACAAACTTCCCCAGAATTTTCACACATTAAAAGCTAAGTTTGTGGACGAAATTACGTTAATAGCTGAGTGACAAAGGATCCCAGTAAACCAGTCTCCCATTCCTGGGAATAAGCCAGTTTCACTAAACAGCTGTGTCTCGTTTCAGGTGACAGCATTGCTGGTGAGCTTTTAAACAGAAGAAAAACAAATGTTAGTGTTTGCAGCAATCTATAAACCCATTTCATTAGAGTCAGAAGGGAAGTCAGTTGAGGTGTCTGCATGTTAGACTCAAAGCATCTTCAGAGAAAATGGAAGTAGACAGTGGTAGTCTGACAAATTTTTCTTACCCGGGGTTTGTATATCACAAAGTATGCTTGCAGGACCTCAGCAAGAAGATAGTAGTAATTTCATTGAGTAGAAATCGAAAAAATGGAAGAAAAATTTAGTTTGGAGATTTGTATTCAGAAAAAGTCCAAGATTCAGCTCAAATCATATGTAAATAAGAAAAACTTAAAAATGATAAACAAGGCTAGAATCTAATAACAGGTCTATTATAGTTTTTTTTGAAACAAAATTTCTCTCTCTCTCTAGCTTCCTATTTTTACCAAGGATAGATTATAGTCAGACTACATTATTCAAAAAATAGGTTTTAGCTTCATCATATTTGGTCTGATTACTTGCATAAAGTGCAACAAGAATATTGATTGGCCATATAGGTTCTTTTTAAATTGGTTTTGCTTAAACTTTTTTTAAAGCAATCTCAGATTAGACTTTCAAAAGCCTCTTGAGGTTAGTCAGTCCAAAGATTTATCTGTGCCTGCACATACTTGTGAGTTGGGTGACCATTTAAAAAGCCACCTATGGGACATAGAAGGCAAAAATATCATAGAAAACATCAACAAAACAAAAAGCTGGTTCTTCGAAAGAATTAACAAGATTGATGGGCCCCTAGCCAGACTGACCAAGAAAAAAAAGAGAAAAAGCCCAAATAAACACAATCAGAAATACAAAAGATCAAATTACAATTGACCCTGAAGAAATACAAAAGATTATCAGAGATTACTATGTACACCTATATGGAAACAAACTTGATAACCTAGATGAAATGGAAGACTTTCTGACATCACACAATCTACTCAAGTTGAAACAAGAAGACATCGAGACACTGAATAGACCAATAACAACCCAGGAAATTGACTCTGTCATACAAAAACTACCTACAAAAAAAGCCCTGGACCAGATGGCTTTCCAGCAGAATTCTACAAAGCATACAAGGAAGAGCTGATACCAATCATACTGAAAGTATTCCAGGCAATTGAAAAAGATGGAATTCTCCCCAAATCATTTTATGAAGCTAACATTACACTGATACCCAAACCGGGTAAAGATGCAACAAAGAAAGAGAACTACAGACCGATATCCCTTATGAACATAGATGCAAAAATCCTTAACAAAATTCTAGCAAATCAGATCCAAAAACACATCTCAAAAATCATCCACCATGACCAAGTAGTCTTCATCCCCAGGATGCAGGGCTGGTTCAACATTCACAAGACCATAAATGTCATTAAATACATCAACAGATGTAAAAACAAGAACAACATAATTAACTCATTAGATGCAGAAAGAGCTTTTGATAAAATTCAGCATCCCTTCTTGATAAAAACCCTCAAACACCTAGGTATAGAAGGAACATACCACAAAATAGCAAGTGCCACCTATGACAAACCCACAGCTAACATATTGCTAAATGGACAGAAATTAGAAATATTTCCCGTGAAAACTGGAATGAGATAAGGCTGCCCCCTCTAACCCTTCCTGTTCAATATTGCGCTGGAAGTCCTAGCCCAGGCAATTATACAAAAGAAGGAAATCAGGGTATCCAAATAGGAAAAGAGGAAGTCAAGTTATCCCTCTTTGTTGATGATATGATCCTATACCTTGAAAATCCAAGAGAATCTGTCAAAAACCTGCTGGCACTGATAAAGGACTTTGGCATAGTCTCAGGGTATAAAATAAACACACAAAAGTCAGTTGCATTCCTATATACCAACAACAAGCAGGTAGAGACCCAAATAAAAAGCACAATCCCCCTCACAATAGCCACAAAAAACATGAAATACCTCGGCATCTTCCACAATGAGAATTACAAAACACAAAGAAATCCAAGAAGACACAAACAAATGGAAAAATATCCCATGCTCATGGATAGGACGAATCAACATTGTTAAGATGTCCGTCCTACCAAAGGAAATCAGATTCAATGCAATACCCATTAAGTTACCAACATCATTCTTCTCAGACCTGGAAATGACAATACAGAAATTCATATGGAAACAAACGAGCATGAATAGCCAAAACAATCCTTAGCAAGAGAAACAAAGCAGGACATATAACACTTCCAGACTTCAAACTCTACTATAAAGCTACAGTAATCAAAACAGCCTGGTATTGGTATAAAAAAAAAAGGCACATAGACCAATGCAACAGGATAGAGATTCTGGAAGCAAAACTTCAATCCTCCAACCAACTCATCTTTGACAAAGCCTTCAACAACAACTACTGGGGAGAGGAAAACCTATTCAGTAAATGGTGCTGGGAAAACTGGCTGACCACATGCAGAAGACTGAAACAGCACCCTTACCTATCACCATACACAAAAATTAACTCTAAATTGATCAAAGACCTAAACATAAAACCTCAAACTATAAGAATCTTAGAAAATGCAGGAGACACCCTTATGGAAATTGGAACTGGGAACCAATTCTACTCAGAACCCTTAAGAAATAAGATAGACAAGTGGGACCTCATCAAATTAATGAACTTCTGCAAAGCAAAAGAAACCACCAAGAGAGCATGGAGACAGCTCACAGAATGGGAAAAAATATTTGCCAACTGTATATCTGACAAAGGCCTAACATCTAGAATCTACAAGGAACTTAAACACACCATACAGAAAAACATAAACAGCCCCTTTAAAAAGTGGGCAAAAGACATGAATAGACACTTCTCAGAAGAAGACATACGGGCAGCCAACAGACACATGAAAAAGTGCTCAGCCTCACTCATCATCAGAGAAATGCAAATCAAAACCACATTGAGATACCATCTAACCCCTGTAAGAATGGCCATCATTAATAAAACAAACAACAACAGATGCTGGTGAGGATGTGGAGAAAAAGGAACGCTTCTACACTACTGGTGGGAATGCAAACTTGTACAACCTCTCTGGAAAACAGTCTGGAGATTTCTGAAAGAAGTAGAAATTGACCTTCCATATGACCCAGCAATTTACCTATTGGGAATATACCCGGAGGAACTCAAATTATTCTACAAAGAAGATACCTGCACATGTATATTTATTGCAACTCTGTTCACAATAGCAAAAACATGGAACCAACCATGTTGCCCATCGAAGCTGGACTGGATAAAAAAAATGTGGTACATATATGTAATGGAATATTTTGCAGCCATAAAGAATGACAAATATATGGATTTTGCAGCAACCTGTATGGATTTGGAGTCGATCATACTCAGTGATTTATCACAGAAATAGAGTTCCATATATTCTCACTCATAAGAGGACCTTGAACAATTATAATGCTATACGAAAACGATTGGCAGTAATGGGAAACCGATGGTGGAGGGAAGTGGGATTGGCAGTTGAGGGAAACTGCTAGGGGAGGGAGGGGCATACCTCATTAACAGGGATACTTGCATGATCAATGTTTGTATACCTAACCCTGAATTGCATCCCATATCTTTACAATGAAAATTTAAATAAATAAAT
>CAUYQG010029170.1:0-37020 GCA_963574415.1 Tarsius wallacei
GGAAGGCTGAGGCAGAAGGATCGCCAGAGCCCAGCAGGTCGAGGCTGCGGTGGCCGGGAGCGGCCACTGCACTCCAGTCTGGGCGACAGAGTGAGACTCCAACTCAAAAAAAAAAAAAAGATGTAATTTGGTACATGTCTAAACTGACATGTAAGAAGTCTAGTACCAGGCTGGGCGTGGTGGCTCTCGCCTATAATCCCAGCAATTTGGGAGGCCGAGATGAGAGGATTGCCTGAGCCCACAGGTTCGAGACCAGCCTGGACAACTTGATGAGACCTCATCTCTACAATAAATCAAAAAATTAGCTGGGCATGGTAGTGCATGCCTATAGTTCCAGCTGCTTAGAAGACTGAGATGGAAGGATCACCTGAAACTCAGGAGGTCGAGGCTGCGGTGGCCGTGAGCGTGTCACTGCACTTCAGCCTGGGAGACAGAGTGAGACTCCGACTTACAAAAAACAAAAACAAAAACGAAGTCTAGTACCCACAGCTGCCATGCTGGAGAGACCACACGGAGAGGCCAGATGCAGACAGAAAGAGGTTAGAGGGTCCTCGGGTCTTTGAATCTTCCGGGCATCAACCATCAGTGAGTGTGTGGTGTTTCAAATGATGCCAGCCCTAGATTTCAAGCTGCCCCACAGAGATGAGCCTTCCCCACTGTGTCCTGTCTGAAGTTCTGGCCCGCAGGATCTGTGAGTATAATAAAAGGTTGTTTCATATCACTCCGTTTTGGAGTAATTTGTTAAGCAGCCAAAATAACTGAAGCAGAAGGGAGACATCTCTAAGTAGAACTCACTGTTACAAAGGTGATTTTGCAAATATCTGGTTGATTCATTGTGCATTGATTTATTGGTCCTTCTCTCAGAGTCACAGGATTGTCAGAAGATGCTGGGTTTGGCCAGGCCGGGTAGCTCATGCCTATAATCCCAGCACTTTGAGAGGCTGAGGTGAGAGGATCGCTTGAGGCCAGGAGTTTGAGATCTGCCTGGACAACACAGTAAGACCCCATGTCTACAAAAATAAAAAAATTAGCCAGGTGTGGTGGCCTATGCATGTAGTCCCAGCTACTTGTGAGGCTGAGGAGGAGGATTACTTGAGCCCAGGAGTTCAAGGCTGCAGTGAGCTATAATGGTGCCCCTGCCCTCCAGAAGAAGAGTGTCTCAGAAGAAGAGAGAGGTGGGGGGAGCAGCAGCAGCATCTGTTCACCAGCAAAGCCTTGGTTGCCATTCTGTGTGGGCCAGGGTCAGTTGATGGGCTAAATGCTCTTCAGCCGAAGTTATTGTCACTGAGACTTCAGGTAAAATAAACGGGAGATGGCTACCCTGTCAGAGATACCGGAAAAGGCAGTCCATTTACAAAAGGACTTCTTTACAAAAAGTCTCTTTGCTAAATAACGAGTGGGTTTGTGTATTTAAACTTGTTCTTAGAGTTTATAATACTGAGTGATGTATCACAGAAACAAAGAACTGAGTATCACATGTTCTCACTCATAAGCGAACCTTAAACAATTATCATAATACTATAGGAAAAGGATTGTCAGTAGTGGGAATCTGCCAGGGTGGGGGACACACCTCATCACCAAGGGTACCTGCATAATGAACAATTGTATATCTAACTCTGAATTGTACCCCACATCTTTAAAATAAAAAAATAAAAAATAAAAATAAATAAACTTATTCTTTCAGTCAATCCACTAAGAACCCACCATGTGTCCAGTATGAGATGCAGTGGTGGATGCAGTTTTCCAGACCTCTGTATGAGTTTTAATGTTTTCAGCCATAAGAAACAGAAAAGCCAATTTAAAATAACCTTAAGGCTGGGCGCGGTGGCTCATGCCTATAATTCCAGCAGTTTGGGAGGCCGAGGCGAGAGGATTGCCTGAGCCCATGGGTTCGAAACAAGCCTGGGCAACTTGGCGAGACCTTATCTCTACAATAAATCAAAAAAATTAGCCAGGCATGGTGGTGCGCACCTGTAGTTCCAGCTACTTGGAAGGCTGAGGCAGAAGGATCACCTGAGCCCAGCAGGTCAAGGCTGCAGTGGCTGTGACCATGCCACTACACTCTCAGTCTCTGGATGACAGAGTGAGACTCCAACTCAAAAAAATAAAATAAAACAACCCTAAACAATGAGCGAATTCAGCTTACATGTATACGTACACTTATAAATAGAACAAGAAATTCAGAGTAGGGCAGCTCCGGAGTTGGTTCAACAAGTCAGCAAGGATCCAGGTTGCTTCCACTTCCTCCTTGAACATCCTCAGTGTGTCCTGCCCAGATAAATGCTCCTCGCAGTCCCAACGTGGCTGCTGCAGTTCCAGGCGTCAACGGACACACAGAACAGCATCCAGAAGGGCAAAAGGAACCATTTCTTCTGTATCTGTTCCTCAACTTAGACTATTCATGATTTACTTTTTTTTAAATTTATTTATTTATTATAAAGATGTGGGATACAATTCAGGGTTAGGTATACAAACATTGATTATGCAGGTACCCTTGTTGATGAGGTACATCCCTCCCTCCCCTAGCAGTTTCCCTCAACTGCCAATCCCACCCCCACAGTTTCCCACTACTGCCAATCGCTTTCTTATAGCATTATAATTGTTCAAGGTCACCTTGTGAGTGAGAACATATGGAACTCAGTTCTTTGTTTCTGTGATAAATCACTGAGTATGATCGACTCCAAATCCATCCAAAATGGCCATCATTAATAAAACAAACAACAGATGCTGGCGAGGATGTGGAGAAAAAGGAACGCTTCTACACTGCTGGTGGGAACGCAGACTAGTACAACCTCTTTGGAAGACCTTGTGGCAATTTCTGAAAGAACTAGAAATTGGCCTTCCATATGACCCAGCAATTCCCCTATTGGGAATATGCCCGGAGGAACTCAAATTATTGTACAAAAAAGATACCTGCACACGTATGTTTGCTGCAGCTCTATTCACAATAGCAAAAACATGGAACCAACTGTGTTGCTCATCATGATTTACTCTGGTGAAGCAGACACGGGGACATGGAGCGCAGCCCCCTCTGAAGACATGGAAGGGGGACAGCAGGAAGCAGGACATCGGCATCATTCCCCAATGTCTGCTCCAAACTCTAAACCTGGGTAGGGAAGATTCGCCTAACTGACCGAGACAACCAGTCTCCAGTTACTAGAGAACACTCCCTCGCAGTAAAGTCCCCCCTTCCTCATCCTGAAGCTGCCATAACGAATAGTGTCTGTTCATAGCTCTTGCTATGGTGTCCTAAGCTCCTCAGAGAAAATACATGACTCGAAGAGCTGAAAAAACTAAGCCTTATCTTTTCTAACAATCACCTGTCCACATGCACTGGAGCACCTCTTGTTCAGGATGAAGTTGACAGATAAATAAATAGCACTCCTATCTTGATTGGCACTCTTGCGGGTGAGAGCTGGGTTGTAAGCCATTGTCTGTGGAGAAATGGGAGGGCCCAGGGAGGGCAAGGGGTGGAGAGATATTTACTACTGATTAAGCTGTGAGGAGCAGCTGCCACTCATCTCCTGGGGCAGGTTACTGGCAGGCCACGTCCAGTTGACCACCTTTTCTATATGATGCACAGGCTAAGAATAGCTTTACACTTTTTCAGTGTCTGAAAAAAATCAAAAGGAGACTATTTCATGATTTGAATTGTATGAAATTCAAATTTCACTTTCCATAAATGAAGGATTTTTGGAACACAGCCACACTCATTCATTTACGTATTATCTCTGGGTGCTTTCAAGCTGCAACAGCAGAGTTAATCGTTGTGACAGAAATTGAATGGCCTACAAAACCTAACATATTTACGATCTGGACCTTCACAGAAAAAGTGTGCTGACCCCTATCTTGGGGTAAAAGCCCTAACAGGGGCCCCGAGGCACTGGGGAGAACTATGCCTGGAAACCCCAGAGGAGCCAGCTCTTAGCCCATCCAAAGACCAGCCTCCTCCCATCTGAGCGAAATAGGAACCCCCATGCTGTCTAATCCATTTAGCACAGGGTTTCTTAGACCTGACTGCACATTAGAATCACCTGGGGAGCTTTTAAAACTACCATGCTACCCAGACCAATTAAATCAAAATCTCTGGGGATGGGCCCAGGCATCCTTGGTTTTCAAAAGCTCCCCAGGTGATCTCAAAGTGCTGTCAAGTTTGAGAACCACTGCTGGATGCTTGCTGCCAGTGTCAGGCCTGGTTTCTGGAGCTTCTTCTAAGGAAACACCATCACCCACCCCCGGCAAGTGTTTTGGGAACAGCTCATGAGCACCATTCTAGGGTGGAGCTGGGCAAGAAGATGTGGAGAAGCGAGCTGTGGTTAACCCCTACCTTGCATTTTCACAGGTGTGCAGCCAAATGACCTCACTTGTGTGCAGGCAAGTTCCTGAGGTTTCCCAGGCTGGGGAGTCCTTGCCACCAGGGTTCTCTCTCCTCATATCTCATGCCAACTCTTGACAGAGAAAACACAGTGTCTCACCCAAGCTGCCACTCACCGGTTTATTTTCCTTCACCTAAGAGGAGGCAAACAAGAGACTGGTCACTGCCCCACCCAGGGACAATTTAGATGCACATCTTTCTCGATGGCACCAGAGACCTGCCTTCTTCTTGGCATGTAGCTGGGGAAGTTGATCTGTGTCTAGAACCTTATTTCCTTCATTCACTTACTCGGCAGATATTTCCTGAGCATGCGCTACTTAGTAAGCATTACGGGTTTGAAGACTACAATAATACACTGTAGCATCATTCACAATCGCAAAGACGTGGAATCAACCTAAATGTCCATCTATTTGATCAGTGGATAATGAATATGTGATGTATATGCACTGTAGAATACTATTTCGCTGTTAAAAAGAATGAACTAATGCCTTTTGCATCAACTTGGATGGAATTGGAGAACATCATTCTAAGTGAACTAACTCAGGAACAGAGAACCAAATGTCACTTGTTCTCACTTACAGGCGAGAGCCAAACTAAGGATCTGCCAAGGTAGAGAGAACAATATAATGGACACTGGAGACTCAGAAGGGGGAGGAGGGGAAGGGGTGGAAAGACGAAAAATCACCTATTGGGTACAACGTGCACAGGTGAGGGTGGTGAGTCCACTTAAAGCCAGACTTCTTCGCCACTATACAATGCAACCATGTAACCCAAAACTATTTGTACCCCCTAAAGCTATTCACACAAAGAAAAATAAAATATAAAAACAAAAAAGGATACAATAATGAATAAGCGCTCCAAAAGAGCTCAGGGACTAGGGGAAGAGGTGGCCAAACTCACCCACTCCCTTGCAGTACTGACAGGATGTCCTCAGGGTGATCTGCAAGAGGCCACCAGGACTCTGAGCAGAGAAATGGCCACCTCTCCAAGGGAAGATGTGCTTGGACTGAGCTCCTTAAGTGATGGGAGGCATTTCACACTGAGGGTGAAACACTGACAAGAGTATAGTGGCTGGGAAGAGGATGCATGGATGTGACTGGCGCTGGGGCCGAGAACAACCATGGGTGGGTAGGAATTGAGGCTGGAGATGAAAGCTGGAGGCAGCCTGAGAATAGCAGCCTGGCCAGGACCAGAGGAAAGCCCTGGAGCTTTCCAGAGAGAAGTGAGTTTCAGAAGGAAGCGCTGGCTGGATTCTGGATTCTGGAAAAATGAGCGTGCCCATTGCTCAGAATGAGGTACAATAAACTTCTAAACTACTGCTGTGGAAGCGAGGACAGAGAGGAGGAGCTGGAGTCAGGAAATATTTCGGACATGCATCCAGTAGGACCTCGAGATTGGTGTAATGGGTGCTGCCAGAGTCCCTGCCACAACCACCACGCCCTCCCCACTTCCCAAGGTTTTCACCTCTCCTGTCCTCCTCTGCTGGCTCTCTCCCGACCCCAGGAAGGAAAAGACTGCTGTTGGAGTGTTGTTCTTTCTTTTTGTTTCCATGTGTTCTTTTTAGAGTTGGAGTCTCACTCTGTCGCTCAGACTGGAGTACAGTGGTATGCTCCCGGCCACTGCAGCCTTGACCTGCTGGGCTCCGGCAATCCTTCCGCCTCAGCCTTCCAAGTAGCTGGCACTACAGGCGCACACTACCAGCCTGACGAAGTTTTTGATTAACTGTAGACACAGGTCTCGCCAAGTTGCCCAGGCGGGTCTCGAACCCACAGGCTCAGGCAAGCCACTCCCCTCGGCCTCCCAAAGTGCTGGGATTACAGGCTGAGCCACCAAGCCTGGTCCAAACTTGATTTTTTGAAAATGGTTCTACGATCCCTGACAGGCCGTGATCACATGGTTAAAGCTCAGTGGTGCCACCAAGAGACAGTGTTCTCTCTCTGGTTATGTGATTATGTCTGTGAACTCCGGCATGAGAAGGGTCTAGATTTGAGCCCTGAAAACCACTTACCAGCTTAGAAACCTGGTCAAATCATGTAACCTCTTTAATCCTCAGTCTTCTCATCTGTCAGATGTATATATCCATACCCCCTTCTGAGGCTGTAGTGAGGTTTAAATGAGATTATAAAAGAAAGCATTTGGCGCAGAGTCTAGCATATGAACCTGTTTGGTAGATTTGAGCTGGCATTATCCCTCTGTATATTTGAGGCCCCAATACACACTCACTTATTTAGTCATTCAAATGTGTTTTAATAATCATTTATTGAGGGTCTTTCCAGTCAGAGTTCTGGACATCAGGAATACAGACATAAGCCAGAATGTAAAGATTCCTGCCCATTTGGAGCATATATATTCAGGGGAGAGAAACAAGCTGTAAGCAACTAAACAAAGCAATAAATAAGATAGTTACGGATTGAGAAAGGTGAAAGACGTAAACCGGAAGATGATGAGCCGAAGACAGAGGCCCTGGGTAACGGACAATAAAGAAATGTTCAAGACACTCAAAGAAGAGAGGATGGCAATAGCAGTAGCATCAGGAGGGTGGTACAGGATGAGGTCAGCTCAACAGGCAGAGGTCAGGTCATGGGGCTGTACAGACCCTATGTGGACTGTGGACTTGGGGTTTTATTCTAAGCCAGTGGGAAGCCACTAAAATATTTCAGGCAGTGTAATGACATGATCTGATTTACCCTTTAAAAAAAAAAAAAAGCCCCCTGTAGAGATTGAAGGAAAATAAGAGTGAAATGGGAAAATCCTGTGAGAAATCCATAGCAGAAGGCCCTGTGAGAGATGATGGCCGGACAAGGATGATGTGATGGAGTGGAGCGCATTGTATCTGAAACACCAGGGAGGTCATTGCGACAGAGCTGACCAGTGGTTTGGAAGTAGAGGGGTGAGGGAAAGGAGGGATCCAGAATGCTTCCTAGGCCTTGGGCTTGAGCAACTATGTGGGATGACGGTGCCATCTATG
Source organism: Tarsius wallacei (assembly GCA_963574415.1). Taxonomy (NCBI): domain Eukaryota; kingdom Metazoa; phylum Chordata; class Mammalia; order Primates; family Tarsiidae; genus Tarsius; species Tarsius wallacei. The sequence goes on from CAUYQG010029170.1 coordinate 7,344, forward strand.
CCATCTACCAATGTAGGAAACACCAGGAAAGAACCAGTTTTGAGAGGAGTCCTTAGTTCTGTTTTGGAAACAGTGTGTGAAGTCAGGCACAGTGGCTCACGCCTGCAATCCCAGCACTTTGGGAGGCCAAGGTAGGAGGATTGCTTGAGCCCAAGAGTTCGAGACCAACCTGGGCAGCACAGCAAGACCCCGTCTTTACAGGAAAAAAAAATTTTTTTTTGAGTTGAGTCTCACTCTGTCGCCCAGACTGGAGTGCAGTGGCCGCTCCCGGCCACCGCAACCTCGACCTTCTGGGCTACGGCAATCCTTCCGTCTCAGCCTTCCAAGTAGCTGGAACTACAGGCGCATGCCACCACGCCCGGCTAATTTTTGATTTATTGTAGAGATGAGGTCTCGCCAAGTTGCCCAGGCGGGTCTCGAACCCGCGGGCTCAGGCAATACACTCACCTCAGCCTCCCAAGGCGCGGGATTAAGGCTGAGCCACCGAGCCCAGCTCAGAAAAATATTTTTAAAATTAACCACTGTGGTGGTATGAACCTATAGACCCAGCTTCTCCGGAGGCTGAGGTGGAAAGATCAACTGGTCCCAGGAGTTTGAGGCTGTGGTGAGCTGTGAATGTGCCACCACTCCAGTCTGGGCAACAGAGTAAAACCCTGTATCTACAAAAAACCAAAAAAAAATTAGCCGGGCCTGGTGGCACACTACTTGGGAGGCTGAGGCAGAAGGATCGTCTGAACCCAGGAGGTTGAGGTAGAGGCAGGATCCAGAGTAAAGCAGGCTGCAGAATGAATGTGAAGTGACCAAGTGAAGGCAGAAGAGACAGGCGACTCAGGCCTGCACTGAGGGGGAGCAAAGAATCGGAGGGCAGGAGGATGCCAGGTGAAAGTGAGTTTATTTCGTTCTGTCCTAAAATGAGAGAGATCACAGCATGTTTGTATGTGAAGAAAGGGATCCAGTAGAGGGAAGACTGATGCATGAAAAAGATGAGTGAACCACAAGAGTGAAGTTGTTGAAAAGCGAAGAGATCCAGACAAAATGGGCAGATATATCCTTCAGTATTAAGAGGAAAGATGACTAATATGGGCATAGGTGTAGAGAGGTTTATAGATTGAGTGGCAGGAAGATGGAGGAGCCTCTGCCCAAATCCTTCCATTCTCTTTTATTAATGGGCGTGGAGTAGGGGTATCCTAATTCTGTCTGCTTATAGAACTAAGCCCAGGACTCTGTTGAGCAAAAAATAAAAGTAATCAAACAAAAAGATAAAGTTAGCTGGGCTCGGTGGCTCAGCCTGTAATCCCGCGCCTTTGGGAGGCTGAGGTGAGTGGATTGCCTGAGCTGTGGGTTCGAGACCCGCCTGGGCCACTTGGCGAGACCTCATCTCTACAATAAATCAAAAAATTAGCCGGGCGTGGTAGCGCGTGCCTGTAGTTCCGGCTACTGGAAGGCTGAGGCGGAAGGATCGCCGGAGCCCAGCAGCTCGAGGCTGCGGTGACCAGTAGCGGCCACTGCACTCCAGTCTGGGCGACAGAGTGAGACTCCAACACAAAAAAAAAAAAAAAAAAAAAAGATAAAGTTTTTGTTCTGTCTCTTGGGAAACCATCTATGCTTTAATCAACTTGCCATTAAAGCACTAATGCAAAAGGCAATGTCACTCACAAGCACATACAAAATAGATTTTGCATGCAAGTGAATAAACTGATAAATAATATCTGTAAAATATGTGTCAATTTTTCTCAATAATAGAAGTTAACAAATGTCTCCGTTTGTTCAGGCTGCTATAACAAAATACCTTAGACTTGGTAATTTATAAACAACAGAAATTTATTGCTCACAGGTCTGAGGCTGGGATGTCCAAGTTGAAGGCACCAGCAGATTTGATGTCTGACGAGAGGGAAGGGCAACCAAGCTCCCTCGCCTCTTTAACGAGGGCACTAATCCCACTCACAACAGCAGAGCCCTCATGACCTAATCGCCTCCTAAAGGCCCCATCTCTTGATGCCATCGCATTGGAGATTAGGTTTCACCATGGAGATTTTGACACAAACATTCAGACTTTACCAATGAGAAATTTATATGCAAGAGAATATTTAATTTGGGCCTTAGATCACTGATAGATTCTAGTCCCCCTGAACAAAGTAAGTGTAGCAATTATGGTCAATTTTCTTCACAAGTCCCTCAAGAGAAAGCCACTCCACACCCTTAGTTCTCACTGAAAAGATGTTATGATCCTTATAGACAAGGCTTTCCTTGTTTGCAGCAGAAGTCTCTTTAGCTTTAATTTCCAGTTTAGCCTTCCAGAGAGAAAGGGAAAGCAAGAACGTGTGTTTTCAAAAAGTTTTAGTGCCCTAGTTAGGTTAGGGACAAGGAAGGCTGCAAAGGCCATGGTGCTCGAGCAAATGGTGAAAGGAAAGGGGCTCTTGTCTAAGTGCTAGATACACAGGCCTCAGATTTCCAAGTGCCATTAGTTTGCCGTGAACAAGCTTGTCAAGAACATACCTCCCAAAGCAGGGGGAGATACAGCCCAATCTTCAGGGGTTAGAAAGGCTGCCTCTGGCAGAGGACAGAGCTGGGTTTTTGTTCTGGCTCACCTCTTACCAGCTGTAAGACCTCGGGCAAGTTCCTCATTGGGTCTCATTTTTCTCCTCTGTAAAAATAGAAGCCATACCTATATCACAGGTCATGTGATGAATCCTGTAGATGAAAGGTTATGCCCACACAGAACACGGCAGGTCCTCAGCTGACCTTGACCAGACCTGGCAGGACATTAGGGGCCCAGTTTCTACCCTCCCTCCCCTCTCCCTACCCCCTTGCATGGGCGGGCTCCTGAACTGTTCTTGCGGCCTTCAATCATCATCGCCCCAAACTGCAACCTGCCATCTTCGCTCTAACTCTGAACAGGAGCCCTCAGGCCATTAACTCGCCCCCTGCCTTGGGTCTCACCCTGGATGAGGCCCAGACTGAGCTCCATCCCACCTTCCCTAGCTTGCACGAGCCCTGACTCCTTGCCTGGCACCCCTGTTGCCTCCTATCAGCCCCCAGCCACAACCCCATGGATGCTGGCACGGGCTGGCTCGGACTAGAGGTCACTGTGCTAAGATTCTGACATCCACATGTCACCCACCTCAGTCTCTTGAGCCCTAAAGCACACTCTCTAGCTGACTCTTCCTCTGCTGATAATCTGCCTGCTTCACAGCTGAGGCACAGAAGGATGACCATTACCTTGCTTTACTGCCCCCCAACAACTTTTGAATTGTCCCATTTCCCAGATGAGGAAACTGAGCACCAGAGATACTTAGCGAGTTGCATAGTGTCATGTGACTGATAACGTCCAGATATCTTGGACTTCCCTGACTTCTAATTCAGGGGTCCACTCAGTTTCTCGTGTCACAGATCCAAAGCTCAGGAGAGTCAGCTTCCTAATTTGCACTTTAGATGGCAGTGAATCAAAGTTTAAAGGCTTGGCAGGTAGCGCTGTTCCTGACTCCCAGGCATTTGGCATTGGTTGGTATATGTTTCCAGAGATACATTTCTACATGGAGGAATAAAAGAAGGAACATATTTCTGTTTGACTAATAAACATGTGATCCCAAGAGCTCTAAAAATTTTTTTTTTTTTGAGTTGGAGTCTCACTCCGTCACCCAGACTGGAGTGCAGTGGCACGCTCCCGGCCACCGCAGCCTCGACCCGTTGGGCTCCGGCGATCCTTCCACCTCAGTCTTCCAAGTAGCCGGAATTACAGGCACTCGCTACCACGGCCGGCTGATTGTAGAGATGAGGTCTCGCCAAGTTGCCCGGGCGGGTCTCGAACCCATAGGCTCAGGCAATCCACTCACCTCGGCCTCCCAAAGCACTGGGATTACAGGCTGAGCCACCGAGCCCCGCTCTACAAATTTTGTAAGCTTCAAATAGCATGAAGTCCTGCCCAAGCGGGAGAAACAGGGAAGTACTGAGTTGGGCCGAAACGAGTTTTATTGCAAAAGGAGCCCTTTGGAATTTAAGTGCTGTTAACATGATCCCAGGAGGAGGAAAATAGAATTTTTCAATGCCCTCCCACATTCAGTGGCACTCTGTACCTCAGAGGACCCAGGAGTTTTGGCCAGCTGCTTGGCCCTGGAGTCTTGTGTGTGCATAGTTAGGCACAGGAGAATCATCCTTGGTGGCCTTGAAAGCCACATTCAACATTATCAGGAGACAAAGACTCCAGCACATCAGTCTAGAGAAAAAGATGCCTCTGTAGCTCTCCTCACCATTGGAAATGACCTTGTTAATTAATTTTTCACATGCAGGTATCTCTACAGATGTTCCATGGGGTCAAGGACGTTGCTTGTTCACTGCTGAGTCCCTAGCTCCTACAAGAGTCTAACATGCAGCAAGAGATCAGTAAATATTCTTTGAGTGCATATATTATAGTTTCCAATTTGGACCTTCTGTGTTAGCCACCAGTAAGACAAAGGGTACTATAGGCCAGGCACAGTGGCTCATGCCTGTAATCCCAGCACTTTTGGAGGATGAGGCGGGAGGATTGCTGGAGACCAGGTGTTTAAGACCAGCCTGGACAACATAGTGAGACCTTATCTCTACAAAAATAAAAAACTTAGCCAGGCATGGTGGCGCACATTTGTAGACTCAGCTACTCAGGAGGCTGAGGCAGAAGGACAGCCTGAGCCCAGGAGACCAGCACTGCTGTGATCATGCCACTGCACTGTAGCCTGGGCAACAGTAGATCCTGACTAAAAAAAAAAAATTGTACCGTGCTTTCCTAGTTATGGGGTAGGAAGTCAGGTAGATGGTCTTAGTGTGTTGCCCAGTGGTCAGAAGTTATTACCTGCTGTGACTAGCATGGGGGAGTTCAAGGGCATCTACCCTACTGATACCTCCATTTTGATGTTTATTTGTTTGATTTAAATAATGAATATTATAATGAGCCAGGCATGATGGCGCATGCCTATAGTTCCAGCTACTTGGAAGGCGGAGGCTAAAGGATCGCCTGAGCCCAGTGGATGGAGGCTCCTGTGGCCATGAGCATGCCACTGCACTCCAGCCTGGGCAACAGAGTGAGACTCCAACTCCCAAAAAAAAAAAAAAAAGGCAACCCCTTCGGCTCCCCTCCCAATGTGGGAGCTTCTCTGTCCTCTCAATAAATCCTGCTTTCTCACAAAAATAAAAAAATAAAAAAAGTCATTTGATGTCAAAAGTATAGGAAATAAAAGAAAAAGTAGATTAAAAAATATGAATGTATTTGCCAAAAGGCTGACCAAATACCCAAAACTTAAGTAATAATTATTACTATTGGCTATCATTTACTGACTGATCATCATGTGCTATGCATATATTATCTCACCAAGTTCTTAAAAGTAACTCTTAGATTTGAATTATTATCCCCATTTTACTGATGAAGAAATTGAGGCTTGGAGAAGCTAAGAAACTTGGCCTAGGTTATTCAGTTGTTAAACTAGGAACACAAGATATGAAGCAAGTCTACCCAAAGTCCCTGCTCTTAACCACTATGCTATACAGCCTCTCACAAGATCACAGAATAAGTAAACTGCCTCTGTCTTCTCTTCTGTCAAAATCTCACAAGGAAAGGCATCCAACCCAATCCTCCTATCAGACCTGGATCATTCAGTTATTTTTCTGGAAAGCAGCAAAACTGCCTCTGTGATTTGACTGGGTCACTGAAGTAAGTCATCTCTCCCTGGTGTGCTGTCACAGTCAGATCAGAACAACTGAAGTGGACGCCAGCCACGGCAACCCTTAACTGCCCAAGAATAAAACAGATGTGACAGCATAATGAAAGAAAATTGCGTTTTCAATCAACTTGTAGTCTTCGCTTGATGAGTCTGCCCCTGCTTCCTTTCACCTGTCTGGGGACAAGATGGGCATGGGTGACTTAGTTTACAGAAATGTGCCAGAGCTCTAGGCACAAGATGATACTTCCAAGACCCCTGAGATAGTCATCTTAATGAAACTCTCACTAGGTCATGTCCATCCCTCCACCTAGAGAAGGCCAAGACCTTCTCATAATTCTTCCTGATAATAATTTCAATAATAAAGTTATGGATGGGTGCGGTGGCTCTCACCTGTGTTCCCAGCACTTTGAGAGGCAGAAGCAAGAGGACTGCCTGAGCCCCAGGGTTCGAGACCAGGCTGGGCAACTTGGCGAGAACATGTCTTTACAACAAATAAAAAAAAAATTAGCCAGGTGCGGTGGCACATGCCTGTGGTTCCAGCTACTTGGAAGGCTGAGGCAGAAGGATCACCTAAGTCCAGCAGGTTGAGGATGCAGTGACTGTGAGCATGCCACTGCACTCCAGCCTGGGCAACAGAGTGAGACTCTGACTCAAAAATAAAATAAAATATAAAATAAAAGTTACCATGGGTTTCTAGCATCCTTCAAGGAAGTGGTTCTCCCTAGAGGGTTAAAGAAAAATCTATTCTCTCCTGTTAACTTTGTGTTTTCCTGTAATTGCCTGACATGGGCCATTGCCCTATCCAGCATCTTTTCTTCCCTGGAACCCTCAGATCTCACCAGGTCAATTATTTTATCTCCCAAGACAATGCCATCTCTGTCCTCCTGGAAGAGAATGAGCATGGGGACTCCATCTAAAGAGGTCACAGTTCTGACTGATTCAGGAAGGATGGGGGTCTACCAGAGTCCAGAGAAGGGTTCTTCAGGCATCCCAAGTTCAACCCTCTCAGAAAAACCACCCACACCATTTCTCGTAAATGCCCCAGGGAAGGCCATCGAATAGTTCTCAGCCTTTCCTCAGGGCTGACAGTCCAAGATCGGTCTTTCCTCTCCTCCACTGGCAGTGCACTCCATTTTGAGTGCCAAGAAAGTGATACTTCAGCTGGGGGGTCAAGTGGAAAGGAAAAGACACGTAACTGCAGCTGCACCGTGTCGTGACGTCAGGGCCTGGAAACTGAAGAAGGCACGGGATGGGGAAAGGGGAGGGATGTTTGTTTGGAAACCATCTCGCACTGTCCAAATCAAACAGGCTGTTTGCTCAAGTCTACTTTCCATCTCTGTCCCCCTCTCTCCTAATTCTTAGCTCTCCTAAGAGCTCCCTCCCTCGACCCGATGTTGAACTTCTATAAGCGTCTGTGGAGTTCTTCCTGATCCTCTAAGGACCTGAATTGCCACAGAAATTTAGTACCGCCTGTCCCATCTTAAAATTCCAGGAATAGATCTAGGCCCACATGTACCCTTTGAAGTCTTTCCTAAAAATTGCGGCCATCTCTAGTCCTTCCTTCCTTGAAATTTACTGACAGTATCATTCATCTAGGTACTTGAGCCTCTGTTCAGCCCACCAGAGACTATTGCTTTTTCTTTTTTTTTTGAGCTGGAGTCTCACTGTCACCCAGACTGGAGTGCAGTGGCCGCTCCCGGCCACCACAGCCTCGACCTGCTGGGCTCGGCCATCCTTCCGCCTCAGCCTTCCAAATAACTGGAACTACAGGCACGCGCTACCACACCCGGCTAATTTTTCATTTATTGTAGAGATGATGTCTCGCCAAGTTGCCCTGGCGGGTCTCGAACCCGCGGGCTCAAGCAATCCACTCACCTCAGCCTCCCAAAGCGCGGGATTACAGGCTGCGCCACCGAGCCCGGCTGCTTTTTCATCTTGGCTCTTCTCAGATTGTTTCTTGGAAGTATCTTGTCTTCCCAAGAAAACCGTAAACTCCCCGGAGTCTAGGACTGGGTCAAGTCATTCTTTTGTATACGACACTGTGTCACATGCAGTGTTCTGCATATGGTTCCGAATGCATAGTACATGTTCAAATTTATGAAGTTGCATTGAGCTGGACAGAATTAAAGGGAGGCATACAGCAAAAGATGAACCACTGGGCACTCACCAGGAAAGAGGTTAGTGGCCTCCAATTTCAGGCAATGCCTAGAAGGGGCCCAGGATGTATGCCAGAAAGACACATGGGCCAGTACCTGTTACAACAGGTTCTGGATTGAGCAGTCTGCATGTGGAGAGGGGAAGAGGGAGGAAGATCCACACTCTTTGGGACCAAGCCTCAACCCTAAACCATGGGCTGAGCCAGGCTGCCGAAATAACAAAACTTCCCTGGAGCAGGTGCCATACTCACAGGGCTTGCTGTTCATTAGTCCATTTTTGCACAATTTTACATCTTCACGATCATCCCATTTTCAAAGGACACTTGATTTTACCTCAACCACCACCTTTGTTAAAACACAGACTAGGTCAGGCGTGGTGACTCACACTTGTAATCCCAGCTCTTTGGGAGGCCAAGGATCACTTGAGACCAGGAGTTCAAGATCAGCCTGGGCAACACAGCAAGACCCTGTCTCATTAAAAATAAAACTTAAATAAAGCAAAAAGTAGTTCATCAACCTAGCTAATCCTACAAGGTAAGTCAGAGGTAGCACTGGGAATTTAACTGACAGTTCTAGAATTTCAGGTCTACCCCCTGGAACTGGGACTAGGCTTCCTTGTTCTCTCACCAACATATTTGACCTCAAACAGAACCTTCTGTCTGATGGGCTCCCTTGCAAATGTGGGCAGAATGAATTCTCCAGCCACTTTATTAATAGGAGATCAGCAACCTGAGAGAAGATTGAGCTCACCAGAGTGTACAGCATAGGTTAATGGTGGAGTGTCTGGAGGCTTTATAGAGTTGAGAGGGGCTTCAGAGAGCGCCTGCTCCACTGCTGGTGTTACACGCTGGAGCCTGAGGCCCCAGGAGATTGCATGACCACCCACGACCACACAGCTTGATGAAAGTGTTCCTGCACCTCAGGCTCCAGTCTCCTAACTCCCAATCCCAGGTTTTCCCAGCACCCAAGAAGAAAAGATTTACAAGGAATTCTAAAATGAGGTACAAAGTCTATGGTAAAACTTGGTGGATGAAAAAGACAACATCCTCTGAGAGTTGACAAAGAATGGCAAAAGAAAAGTTCCATAGTAGCTAGAGTTGGTTGAGGGGGACCCCAAAAAACTGGAATTATCTTTTGGAGGGCAGATCCCTCGTAGTACAGGCTTCCCTTGCTAGGTAAATGTTCAAGGAACTCATTGGCATCAGTGTACCAGTGAGTGTTGTTGTGGGAGGTTACAAATGGCTTCAGTGAATTTTTTTTTCTTTTTTGGTTTGTCAAATATCTGCTTATTCGTTTCCTACCCATCCATAAGTTCATCTTAATTTTTTATATATTGCACAGTAAGTTGTAGACATCAGTACATTTCTCTCCAAATATTTCAGTATGCTTATCATTGACTAGATCTCAGTATTTGTTTATAGTTCTTTTGAGGTAATATTTACAAACCATTAAAATGCAGAGATCTTAAGTATACCATTCACTGAGTTTTTTCAAATGCATACACTGTTACTTAAACCCCTATCAAGACACAGCACATTACCATCACCCCTACAAAGTATTCTTCTACCCTTTTACAGTTAACCTCACCCTTCTCCACCAGAAACAGCTACTGTTTTTTCACCATAGGATAATTTTGCCTGTTTTACATCATATAAATGTAATCATACATTATGTGCCCTTTTATGGAAAGCTGCTTCCACTCAGCATATTTTGAGATTCATCCGTATTGTTGCATGCATTATAATTTATTCTTTTATATTGCTGATAAATATTCCATTTTATGAATATGCTGCATTTTGGGGAGTTGGGATTAACAGTGAATTTCTTTTTTGGAGGTTCTTTCAACATGTTTTCTCATTTCATGATGGGTGATTTATGACCATACCTGCCCACACCATGCTGAGTGTTCAGCAATTTTTGACCAAAACCGCATGATCCCCATGCCCCTCCCTCCCTATTCACCCGACCTTGCCCCCAGTGACTTTTTTGTTTCACAGGGTGAAAAAAGGCCTCAAAGGGAAACGTTTTGCCAATGTGGAAGAGGTGAAACAAAAAACAGCAGAAGCACTAAAAGACGTCAAAATTGATGAGTTCAAAACTGTTTCTGAGCAGTGGAAAAAGTGTCTTGATGGGTATATTGCATCAAACGGAGAATACCTTGAAGGTGACTGGAGTGTAAACGTGTAAGAATAAATACACAATTTTTTTTTTTGAGTTGGAGTCTCACTCAGTCGCCCAGACTGGAGTGCAGTGACCGCTCTGGGCCACCACAGCCTCGACCTGCTGGGCTCCAGCGATCCTTCCGCCTCAGCCTTCCAAGTAGCTGGAACTACAGGTACGCGCTACCACGCCCGTCTAATTTTTGATTTATTGTAGAGATGAGGTCTCGCCAAGTTGCCCAGGCGGGTCTCGAACCCGCGGGCTCAGGCAATCCACTCACCTCGGTCTCCCAAAGTGCGGGATTACAGGCTGAGCCACCAAGCCAGGCCACAATTTTTAAATAAATAACTTCAAAGTTTTTTTGGTCCCCCTTATATACAGTTCTCACCAAACCCACTGTGTTTGTTTCCTAGGGCTGCGTAATGAAGACCACAGACTCAGTGGCTTAAACAACAGAAGTGTATTTCCTCACAGTACTGGAGGCCAGAAGTCTTAAGATCAAGGTGTTTCAGGGCTGGTTTCTTCCGAGAGCCTCTCTTTTCCACTGATCAGTGGCCATATCCTTCCAATATCTTCACATGGTTTCTCCTCTGTGTCTCTCTGTATCCTAATCTCCTCTTCTTAGAAGGGCACTGGTCATATTGGATTAGGGTTCACCATATGACCTCTATAAAGACTTGTCTCCAAATACAGTCACACTCTGAGGTACTATGACGTAGGACTTCAACATGTGGATTTGAGGGAGACACAAGTCAGTACTCAGTAACCTTTTCTTCTGAACATACCGGAGGGGAATCGCCCAAGTTCTCCTCCTCCAAAGGAGTATTTGGGCTAGTCTGGCGGGACAATGGCCTAGAAGTTACAGTGGGACTCCTCAGTCCAGCAACCAGAGCAGAGCTCCCTGAAGAATCACTCACCAACCTTTCAGGAACTACTGCTCTCAATTATTCCAGGCACTCCTGTCAGATTCTCCTCACCAATTACCATGGATCTCCATGTGCAGGTACAGAATAAACAGAAGACTTTCTAGAAGGAATGGGGCTTAGTCTTTAGTTCATTCATGGGGAACAGAACTCCTGGGTTAAAGAGTGAAAGGGAACCATGAAGGAGATGAAAGTTATGCTGTGGCCCTGGCCTGGCCCCAAATGAGCAGTGCCCTCGGGCCCTGCACTGGCGAGACTGCTGCCAACACAGCTGGCCTGGCCTACCCTGAGGGGGTGAGTGGGTGGGGCAGCACCTCCCTCTGGCTTCACACTTTCCTCAGATTCCTCACACATCTGCAGCAGCTTCCTGCAGACAGAAATCTGTTGGTGCCTGTTTGGAAACCCACCAAAGCAAAGAGCAAAGCGGCATCCAAACTGGTAGGAAACACTGTTTCAAGTCTGGAAAATAATCTTTCAGTTCTATTTTTTAAAAAATTGGCCATGAAGATAGGACAGAAATTATATCACTCAGGGAAAAGTGTATGTAGATAAAAATGAAATTTTAAAAAAAAAGGTGCTATGGGTCATGCCTGTAATCTCAATACTGTGGGAGGCTGAGGTGGGAGGATTGCTTGAGCCCAGGAGTTCAAGACCATTCTGGGCAACATAGCAAAACCTCATCTCTACAAAAAAATCAAAAAATTAGCTGGGTATGGTGACCCACACATGTAGTCCCAGCTACACAGGAGGCTGAGGCAAAAGGATTGCCTGAGCCCAGGAGGCTGAGGTTGTAGTGAGCCATAATCATGCCATTGCACTTCTGGGTGACAGAGTGGGACCCCAACTCAAAATAAATAAATTAATAGAGCCAGGTAACCAGGCGTGTGCTATATAAGGAATTTAAAAATTAGGAAATCCAAAGTGTATGTGTGAAAAACAGTATCATTTGAATATATAGACAGAAAATGTTGTGTCCTTATCTTAAGGACTGAGCAGACATACAATTAAAAATGAGTGAATGAATGACTCTGATGAGTTTGTTTCATGCTGGTTCCCATCCTCTCTGGGAACTAGTAGTGCCCATGAACCCTTCTGCCCTCTTGCAGCTGGGTTCCCAGAACTGTTCCACAAGCTACTCAGCGAGTGTAGGGGATATCCTGCCCTGTTTCTTGGATGTGAGATTTCTCTGCTAAAAGTCAGTGATAAAAATTAATACCCACATTGGTATAATAAAAAGGATTAGCTGGGCACAGTGGCTTATGCCTATTATCCCAGCACTTTGCAAGGCTGAGGCGGGAAAATTGCCTGAGGCTAGGAGTTCAAGACCAGCCTGAGCAACACAGGGAGAGCTCATCTCTACAAAAAAGAAAAATAGCCAGGTGTGGTGGTGCATGCCTGTAGTCCCAGCTACTTAGGAGGCTGACACAGGAGGATCGCTTGAGCCCAGGAGGTGGAGGCTGTGGTGAGCCCTGATTGTGCCACTGAACTCCATCCAGCCCGGGCAACAGAATGAGGCTCTGACTCAGAAATAAAGGGGTGGAGGGTTTCCCTATATAATCAAGATGTAACTTGATTCCAGAATAAAGAAAATTTAAAAAGCTCTAGTAATATACATGCAATTAGACATCCCCATGATACTGGTGGATTTCATAACAACAAAAAGTTAATAGTTCGCAGAAAGAGAACAAGGTAAACACTCATTTGCTGAGACATCGTAGTTTGTTTTTCATTCATTAAGGAAAGACTGTCCACTAGCCAAACTCAGGATGCTATTAATCTAATCGGGGCAAAGACCCAGACCTGACACACAATAATAGCAGAGCAGCATGAATCAACCCAACCTGCTAGATAACAATTGAGGAAGAGACTCACGATGGGAGAGGTTTAAACGCAACCCCCACAGCCTGGATGAACAAAGGAAGTCCCAATCAAGTACGGAGCAGGTGAGAACATTCTACCAGGGCCACACTTTCTGCTGCACCCAGCACCAGCTGATCCTCCGGGGTATGCAAATGAGGTAGATAGCACAGCCCCTGCCCTGCCCTTGGGGACATGACAGCACAGGGAAGAGGAGATTAATCAGAAAGCAATCCGGACCGTGTGTGAGGAAGTGCTGGGTAGAAACTGTGACCACATACACCAGAAATGCAGAACAGGCAGTGATGGGGGAGTGGATTGCACAGAAGAGGTTCTCCAAGTGGGGAGGACTTCAACTGGGCACTTAGGAGACAGATGAGGACTTCCTGCAACAAGGAAGAGGACCCGGAATGGGGGCAGGGAAAAAAAGGAAAAGAGAAAGAGATTTGTTTATAAAATGGAATCACAGCTAAAGAATTGCTGGGAGTTGTCTATGTCATAGGTTATTAATTCTAGAAACTTCATGAGGGTCTGGTGTTCTCTCTTTATCAACTGTTGATGCGCATTTTGTCCAGTTATGAAACCGGAAGCCATCATTCTGTAAATTGGCACCTTCAAAAGAGTAGAGGCAAACCTTTGAAGCGGAAACAAGCGTGATAAAAAAAATTATCATTCACAAATAAGGGTGACTCACCACAACCCTTTGTAGCAGGTAGATCGGGTCCAAGAGGGTCATGATTCATTCTTTCTCTAACCAGGCTCCCTGGCGGGACAGGACACAGCCCATGACCACTTCTTTGACCAAAAACTTCCACTGAGTTTCATGACCTTGCTCAGCTTGCCCTTTCCTGAATGCCACTGGGACTTACAGTAAAGGGTGCAGCTCAGGAGAGGAGCACATGTCAACTGTGGGTAACTTGAGAATGAGGCATCAAAGTCTCATTACATCTTTCACCCACCTTCCACAGAATTTCTTCCCTCAATGTCTCCTGGTTCAAAATGTAAGTCCCAGAAAGTTGAGCGCATGGATGGGCCTTATAAGTCATCTGTTTGTTTCAGAGACAAGAAGATGAACTCTGAGAAGCTGAACTGCCCAAGATCACAGAGCCAGTGCCTATCAGACAGAAGTCCAGGTGTCCAGGATCTGAGTCAGAACTCCCTCAACTGTACCTGGTCATATTAATAAGAGGAAGAGTGGGCTGTTTCCATAAAGAGCCAGAAAGTAAATATTTAGGCTTTGCAGATTGAACGCTCTCTGTTGCAGCTACTAAATTAGGCCTTTGTAGCTTGCAAGCAACCTAGACAATATGTAAATAAATGAACATGACTGTATTCCAATAAAACTGTATTTACAATAACAGGAGGCTGGCTGGATTTGGCCATCCAGCTGTAGTTTGCCGATTTCTGAACAAGAGTATTGAATCATTTACCGATCGCTTACCATGTTTCAGAGGCTGTGCCACACACCTTGCAAGCATTTTCTCATTTAATTCTAAATAATCCTTTGAGATTGGAACTATTCCCACAGTTCCACAGATGTGAAAATTGAGTCTCAGAATAATAGGTAACTGGCCCAACATCTAGAAGCTTATAACTGGCAGAGCTATTAGTCTAGCCTAAATCTTAATAACTACAACTCCAGAGTCTTAACTAATCAACAATAGACTGTTCAAATGCACTAAAACCATCGGTTTTGATTTTGAATGTTTAATGAGCCTCCTTGAAGATGCTCCTGTCTGGGGCTTACTGAGAGGGGGTGATCAAGAATTCCAGTTCGCCTAGGATTGAGAGGTTTCCTAGAATGCAGAATTTTTTACGATAAAAGCTGGAGAGTCCCAGGCAAACCAGGAGGGTTGATCACCCTACCATCAGACATTCTGATGGTACATTGGGGTCTGTTCAGCTGAACAAAGTAAGGTAGACATTGATAGCTAAGTAAGGCAGGATTTGAACTGAGGCCCCCTTCCCCTGAATAGCACAGAGTCTCAGAGAGCAAAGGCACATGACAGACCCAGGGGAGAGGGTTACTGGAAAGAGAAGGATGGGTCATTTCTCTCAAGCAGGAAGGCATAATTATGCTTCTTGGTTGGCCCCATCCATTCTTTCTTTTTCTCTTCTCTTATCCTTACTCAACAATCCATCCAGGGTCCTTTGAAGACCCCTACACACTCCTATTTGCACACAAGTCAAAGAGGGAAGGAGAATTAACTGGGAAGCTGGTCACAGTAGAGGAGCAGGCAGGGCTTTGGCATGTGCCTGGAACACACTGGGCCCCTCGCCTGCTTTTCAAGACTCCCAATCCAATCTACTTCCTCTGGAAGTCTTTTCCCCCTTTCCCTCCCCCAACTCTCCCTCTCCTATGCCTCCTTGTCGCTCTGTACCTCCCTCCCATAGACCGTGTTGTTTTCATGAGCATATAATTATCAGTTAGGCTTGTCTATCTCCCTGTCCAGACCTTGAGCTCAGTGCTGATCACACCTATTCACCACCATGTCCCTGATGCCCAGAGAACATGTCAAAAAGAAATTCCTCAATAAACGTTTATTGAAAAAGAAATGTGTTCGTCCAAAGGGAGGAAAATGGTATTCTTATCAGACTTTTAGGGCACAATGAATGCCCCATATGTGTTTTTTGGATAAACAGATGCATGCACGCATGACCACCCAGTAGATGCTGAGCATACAGTGGATACACTTTTGAGCTTCCCTCCAGAAGCTGGTAGAGTGCATTTTGGTTTTCACGGTTTTTCAAGACTCCATTCCCAACACAGCAGGGGGAGGGCACCTAACACCAGTAAGGGTACCTGATCCTAAGCCAGAGGAAGTGAGGACCAGTTGGAAGCCCAAACTTCATCTGCACATAGACTATTTATGTACCTAATCCTGACTTGCACCCCACATCAGCATAATAAAGTAATTTTTTTAAACTGTTAAGAAAATTTTTGTGATTTTATTATATCATGAGGCATTGAAACATCTGAACAAATCAGTCTGGGCAGTGAGGCAGCTGCTTTCTCCTTCACTTCTTTGAGTTACTAGAACAACTTGTCAGTAGATTTTTTTAAAAAAAGGACAACTTTTTGCATTACTTAAGTCTTTCCAAGGCATGTGCTGGTACGACACAAACTTCTCCTGTCAGATACAACTAACTAGTCTAGCATCCAAACATTATGCACAACACCTTGGTGGCAGCAGGCGCACTGCGCCTACTGCCACCATGGCTCTGCTCATTTGTGTATGATATTTGGAGCATCTGGAGGAGTGTGAATAGTGTTGGGAAGAGGAGGGAGGAGGAAACAGCAAGAGTGCCTGGCCGGGAGGTGGTGAGCTGAAGTTGTGCAGGGCAAGCCTGAACATATCACTGGTGCAAAGCCAAGCATCGCTGATGTTCTTTAATAAAAACATCTGGTGGAATCCCATGATGGGATCTTCATCGGCCTTGAGCTAGCCCACAACCGTGCTGATGATGCAGCTATCTGGTGTGGGCTGATGGTCCTGTGCCGTGCTGTATTTTCTGGAAGGAAGGCTAGACAACTTCTCCACAATAGCAGGTTTCCCCCGCAACTGCTGTCCTTCTCACGTAAGGCATGACACGTCAATGTAAATTGCGCCTAGTTGGGTTCTATCGTTATCAAATAACCGGTAGTAATGTTGAATGAAGCTGGATCCAATCTGCTCCCAAATTGGCTTGTCTCCCATTCTGGAGTGTCACCCAGACTTGTTGAGACCCGAGGGGCTGGCACGATGGCGATGGCGACAGCGGCGTCGGCAGCCCAGCGCGATCTGCATAAAGTAATTTTTAAAAAGATTCCATCCCTCAAGACAATTGAACAAGAAAAATAAATAAAACCCACTCATACTGTAAATAAATAAATAAATCTACCTTTATTCACAGACGACATGATCTTGTGTAAAGAAATAAACAAGGGGAAGGACCAGGACTAGTACATCTGCCTCACAGCAGCGCTGGATCATGCTCCCTCCTCCCGTCCCCAAATAAGCCCAGCTGATACTGTCTGTAACTAATACATGACTTCTGAGTACTTTTTTGGGCAAAGCTGGTTTCTGCTCATCTTTTATGTTGGCTGCTTTTTTTCTCCAGAGCACTTTGGACTAAACTAGGCTCAGGTGGTTCCGTGCTTGTGGCGAGAAGCTTAGGCAAATCATGCAGGTCAGGAAAGCTTTCTTGCAGTAGCACCAGTAAGACTCAGGTATTTTTGACCTGAATATGCAGGACATTGAATAAACGTAACCATTTTGTAAAAAAGAAATAAAAGAAATAAAGTTTAGCAAGGTTGCAGAATACAAGATCAATATATAAAAATCAGTTGTGTTTATAAACACTTGTGATGAATAATCTGAAAATTAAATTAAGAAAAGAATTCCAGGCTGGCCACAGTGGCTCACATCTGTAATCCCAACACTTTGTGAGGTGGAGGCATGAAGATTGCCGGAGCCCAGGGGTTCAAGACAAGCCTAGGCAACTTGGCGAGACCTCATCTCTACAATAAATCCAAGAATTAGCCGGGTGTGGTGGCACACGCCTGTAGTTCCAGCTACTTGGAAGGCTGAGGCGGAAGGATCGCCGGAGCCCAGCAGGGCGAGGCTGTAGTGGCTGTGAGCATGACACTGCACTCCAGCCTGGGTGACAGAGTGAGAGTTTAATTCAAAAAAGAAAAGAATTCCATTCACAATAGCATCAAAAAGAATAAAATACTTAGGAATAAAATTAACAAAAGATGTGCAAAACTTGTACTCTACTCTGAAAGCTACAAAACAGTGTTGAAATAAATTAAAAAGGATCTGAATAAATGGAAAAACATTCTCTGTTCAGGAACCACTAGACTCAACAATGGTAAAATGGTAAAATTCCTCAAACTCATCTACAGGTCCAACAAAAACCCTATCAGAATCCCAGCTAACTTCTTTATAGAAACTGATGATGGTTGTAAAATTCATTTGGAGTTTCAAGGGATCCATTATAATCGAAACAAACCTGAAAAATAACAAAGGAGGACTTATACTTCCTGATTTCAAAACTTACTACATGCCGGGCATGGTGATTCATGCCTGTAATCCCAGCACTTTGGGAAGCTGAGGCAGGAGGATTGTTTGAGCCCAGGAGGAGACCAGCCTAGGCAACATAGTAAGATCTTGTATCTACAAAAAAATTAGCCAGGCATGGTGGTGCGTGCCTGTAGTCCCAGCTACTTGGGAGGCTAAGGTGAGAGGGTCACTTGAGCCCAGGAGATAGAGGCTGCCGTGAGCTATGATAAGGCTACTGCACTCCAGTCTGGATGACAGAATAAAACTCTGTCCCTTGCCCCCACCAAAAAATTGGAGCCCTCATACATTGCTAAAGAAAATGTAAAACAGTGCCACTGCTGTGGAAAACAGTCTGGCAGTTCTTCAAACAATTAAACATAGATATACCATATGACCCAGCAATTCCACTTCTAGGTACATACCAAAAGGAATGAAAATACCTCCTCACAAAAACTTGCACACAAATATCTACAGCAACATTAGTCATAGTAGTCAAAAGGTGGAACTAACCCAAATGCTCATCAATTGATGAATGGATAAAGAAAATGTAGCATGTGAATAAAATGGAAAAATATTCAGTCATGAACGGGAGTGAAGTCCTGATATATGCTACAACACAGATAAACCTTGAGAACATCGTGCTAAGTGAAGAAACCAGGCACGAAAGGCACATATTACATGACTGTATTTGCATAAAAGTCCAGAACAGGGAAATCCAGAGAGGCAGAAAGTACATCAGAGGTTATTTAAGACTTGGGTGGGGCAGGAAGAGGAACGACAGCTAAAGGGAATGAGCTTCCTTTCTGAGGTGATGAAATGTTCCAAAACTGAATGTCTGCTGGGCACAGTGGGTCATGCCTGTAATCCCGGCACTTTGGGAGACCAAGGTGGGAGGATGGCTTGAGCGCAGGAATTCGAGACCAGCCTAGGCAACGAAATGAGATCTTGTCGCTACAAAAGAAAAAAAAAAAGCCTCTAGTTCTGTCCTTGTTGTAAATAAATAAATAAATAAATAAATAAATAAATTAGACTCTGTACTAAAGACCAGTGAACTGTATATTTTAAATTGGTAAGCTGTATAGCATGTGAATTATATCTCAATAAAGCTGTTTCCAAAGAATTAAGACTCCATTTCTCCCCGACGCTTCCATACACCCACACAAAGTCATACTTTTCAAAATTGGGTTAACCCATTCCCTGACTTCAGGGAACTGATCCTTTTTGGGGACTTCTGGGCCTTTTTGACAGTTTGAGGTAACTGGCCATTCACACACATGGGCAAAGTGGGACTTGGATCCTAACTGAAGCCACAGTCCTGCATCAGGGGAGTCTGGAGTTTGGAAAAACACATCAACCACCCAACAGCCAGGCTGCCATGAAAGGAGGCCTCAGCTGCGGGTAATCTCCAGCACATTCCCAGCACACTCCACCCGTCTCTAGCTTCTCCTTTCCCTTTTGGCAAATTTCCCTCCCTGCCCACTTCTCCCACCCCAACGGACTCCTGACTGAGGAAAGGCCCGCCATCTCCTTTCCAACCAAACTCTACTGCCTCAGTCCCCCGCTCACACATAAACGCCAGTTGAACTCTCTGATCTGAGTTAAAAGCTTTGTGTTGGGTGTGCTAACAAGCTGCGAGTTTTGGCCTTTTTCCTCCAGCTCAGATTACCTGGTTTCCAAGTGAGCCAGCTCTGGGGGAAACCCTTCCAATCAATGCCTTCAGTTGAGGTCTAAATGTCCAGGCCTCTTAACTCTAGAGGAATAAGAAACAGACCCGAGGAAAAACACAGTTACTACATTAGTTCTTTATAGCCAAGGTCTGCAGCTGGGGGTAGGGTGGGGGATGAAAGGTTTTCATATTTAGTGAATAAATGCCTTGTAGTCCTCTTTGGCTTTTCTTTAAAGAACTTCAAACATGTAGCAAACATTCTCCCCATCCTCCAGTGGCACCCCCTGGAAGAGAGGTGAAGTAAAACCCATTTCACAGACCAAGAAATGGAGGCAATAAGTAACCTGGTAACTTTCCTGACTCCTAAACAAGTTCTTTTTTTTTTTTAACATATTTTTTATTTTAAAATTGTGGGGTACAGTTAAGGGTTAGGTATACAAATATGCATTATGCAGGTACCCTTGTTGATGAGGTGTGCCCCCCTGTCCCTAGACAGATATCGACTACCGCTAATCCCACCTCCCTTCCCCTCCCTGCCCCCCCATAGTTTCCCGCCGCTGTCAATCCTTTTCTTACGATAGTTGTTCAAGGTCCACTTATGAGTGAGAACATGTGATACTCAGATCTTTGTTTCTGTGAGAGATCACTCAGTATTATAAACTCCAATTCCATCCAGGTTGCTGCAAAATTCATGATTTTGTTCTTTTTTATGGCTGCATAATATTCTGTTGTGTATATGTACCACATTTTTTTAATCCAGTCCTCTTTGATGAACAACATGGTTGGTTCCATGATCTTGTTATTGTGAATAATGGTGCGATAAACGTACTTGTGCATGTATCTTTTCTATAGAGTGATTTGAGTTCTTCAGGGTATATTCCCAGTAGGGGGATTGCAGGGTCATATGGAAGGTCGATTTTTCGAGCTTTTAGGTATCACCACACTGATTGCCACAGAGGCTGCACTAGTTTACACTCCCACCAACAGTGTAGAAGTGTTACCTTCTCACCACATCTTCTCCAGCATCTGTTATTTTTTGAGTTATTGATAATGGCCATTCTGACTGGCGTTAGGTGGTATCTCAGTGTAGTTTTAATTTGCATCTCCCTGATGACTAGTGAGGTTGAACATTCTTCATGTATCTGTTGGCTGCTCATATGTCTTCTTTTGAGAAGTATCTGTTCATATCTCTTGCCCACTTTGTAATGGGGTTGTTTGAATAGCCAGAACAATCCTCAGAAAAAAAAAAAAACAAAAACAAAGTAGGAGGTATCACAATACCAGACTTTAAACTTTACTATAAAGCTACAACAATCAAAACAGCTTGGTATTTGTACAAGAACAGGCATATAGACCAATGGAAAAGAATTGAGATTCCAGAATCAAAACCCCAATTTCTCAACCAACTCATCTTTGATAAAGCCTCTATCACCCACCACTGTGGAGAGGAGAACCTATTCAGTAAATGGTGCTGGAAAACGGACTGACCACATGCAGAAGATTCAAACAGGACTCCTATCTATCCCCATGCACAAAAATTAACTCTAAATGGATCAGAGACCTAAATGTAAAACCTCAAACCTTAAGAACTTTAGAAAATGCAGGACACACCCTTATGGAAGTTGGAACTGACATCCAATTCCTGAGCAAAACCTGAAATGCACGGGCCATAAGAGATAGGATAGACAAGTGGGACCTCATTAAACTGACAAGCTTCTGCAAAGCCAAAGAAACCATCAAGAGAGCAGGGAGACAGACCACAGACTGGGAAAAAGTATCTGCCAACTCCTTGTCTGACAAAGGTCTAACACCTAGGATCTAAAAAGGACTCAAACTTGCTGAAAAGAAAAAACAAAGTAATTCTTTTGTTTCTTTTTCTTTTCTTTTCTTTTTTTTCTCTCTCTCTCTCTTTCTCTCTCTTTGTGTGGAATACAAATTTCATGACATCAAAATTTTGACCTCTTTATTACTGTTTAGTCCTCTGTAAATTTTTAGTGCCCAGAATGTCAGCTAAAACATGAGATAGAGTCAATAAATATTTGATGAATCAATGATCATTGAATGGATTATCTAGAACAGTAGAACAATCTACATGTTCAATAATGTATAATGTTTGAAGAAATAAATCAATAAATCAGCAATGGAATGAAAAGTTAGATCATTCTTCTGACTCCAAAGGTGATGTGCCCACTGGGGTCCTGTGCCCAATCCCTCTTCTTTCTTCACTATGCAGAATAATATGCTGTTTGTCAGTGTGACTATCAAAATGGTCATTTTGCTATCACTCCATTATGGTCATTTCTCTGTTACACATTACTGGTGCTTATGCTGTGAACCCTACTGGATCCCTACTCTCTTACAAAGTATGAGGCAAGAGGATGGTTGTACATTATAAAAATTGTTGCAAATTCTTTACTTTTCTGCCCTTGCATTGTAACATGACAGATCTTCCCATCAATAAGTGAAGATTATCTCTCCTCCATTTGCATCTAGTCAGCCATGTCACATACTTTGACCAATAAGTCATCAGCAAATATATCAACTGAGAAGATTTTCTTCTCCTGCTGCTATGGAAAACTCTGAGACCACCATGTGAAAAGTGTGGACATTCCACTAGATGATAAGAAATATGCAGTCCTAGCCCCCTATTGACCAAGGTGGTTGGCTATCACCTGTAATCTGCATAGGAATGACACAGTCCTTGATTATTCAGCCATCAGCTGAGCTGCTACATAACAAAAGGCACATGGTCAAGATCAGCAGCTAGCAGTTGAGCTGGCTCAGTCCAGAAGAATTGTCCAGCCAACCCAAAGAATTATGAGTCAAATCCATGGTGGCTAGTGTTTTAGGTCACAATTTTTGTGCAATTTGTTATATGACAAAAACCAACTGATATTGAGACTTTTAGAAAAAAATTAAATACAGGTCCTGCTATTACTGTGTGTCCTCATAAATTCAGACAGATTTTTAAAGTGTCAATATTGCACTCAAATATAAAGAAGTCACTTTGCAATGACTGTTTTTATAGATCTCATTAATAAAATACTTCATTTATTTGATAAAAGAAAAAAGATTAAAATTTTCCTTAATATAGTTGAATTTGATAATGAATCATTTTTATGTACCTCATAGGTATATTTGAGTGACTAATTGAAAACAAGTCCCAAGTTGACTCATTAAAGGTTGAATGAGAATAGATGAAAGCCAAGATTTTTCCTAATGCTGATATCACAGGGTTTATTATGAACATATTAAAGTTGGAATAAACAGCAGTAGAATTGCAATTTTAGAATAAACTATTTAATCCATGGCTCAAATTAATTTTGATATTGTAAATGATATGAAAGTTATGGCTGAGTATCACATAATTTTAATATCATTGGACAGAATATTTTGATACACTGACAAACAGCATATTATTTTGCATAAAAATCATTGAAAGTTTCTCTGAGAAAAGTTTTGGCCTCTGAGCATATTTCAGTGAATGATTCCAATATCACACTAATCTGATACATGAATCTGAATTGCTAATATTATAAAATTGTACTGCCCATTCTGTTTCTGTTGTTGCTCACTTCTGGTAAAGCAGATGTCTATTATCATCTTGCCACGTATACATTAAACTGCTCATCTTGGGCATGAAAATATTAAATAGCTTATTTTTTTTCCATTGTTGTTACATTGATGTATCCCTAAGATGCAATACTGAGGCAGATTTTTATCATAATTTAATTTATTATTCTGCTATATATTCATTCCTAACATTCCTCTAGCTCATTTGCGTACTTTTAACTATCTTGCCAATAGCATTATGTTCAGTCTGTAATATTATGTCTTTCCAATAAGACAATCATGTATGCTATTCCTATGTCTCATATAAGTGGTCTGTTCAAGCCATTCCAAAGTGCCATCTGTCAGTATAGGCACTGTCATTTGAATGAAGAGGTTTCCTATCATTTGCTAGAAAAGAAATTGTGAGTATACTAACAACAACAAAAAGGACCAAGTGATTGATATTAGAGTCTGTCTGTCTCTCCTTGAATTAAGTGAGGACTTCAAATTAGACAAAGAGCCAAGGGGTGTCACATGCCTATAGACCCAGCCACTCCAGAGGATGAGGCAGGGGCATTGCTTGAGACCAAGAGTTGAGGGTATAGTATACCATGATCATGCCTGTACATATCTACTGCACTCCAGACTGGGCAAAAACGTGAGATCTTGTTTGTGAAAATTAACAAATATGATAGACTAAGACCCTCCTCACATATCTAAACATAGACATCACCCAAATTCTTTTACATTAAGACATTTTCTTTCTTCTCTCAAAAATGACATTTTAGGCTGACCTACTAATGGTGACAACTTGGATTCATTCAATCTTGGCCATATCTTCTTCCGAACCTTTGTCAAATACTTTATATATTTCCAGTGTGGTAGTTTTAAAATACATTCAAAAAGTCTTTGATCCTTTCTCAAGAAATATGTCTTAACTCTTGTCTTAAATGTGAGCTGAACTTAGTAACTAACTTCTAATAAAGAGAATTTTAAAAGAGAGAAAAATAATATAATGAAGAGAAAATGGCAGAAGTGATGATGTATGACTTCTGAAGCAAGGTCATAAAAGGTGTTATGCTTTCTTCCTTGCTCTCTCTTGGCTAAAGAACCCTTGGAGAAGCCAGCAATTATATTACAATGATGCTGGAGTAGTTGCTATGGAGAGGTTCACATGGCGAGAAAATAGTCTCCATATAACAGCCATTCAGATAAGCCATCTTGAAAGCATATATTTCAGCCTCAGTCAAGCCTTTAGATGACTGCAGACCTGACCGGCATGATGACTACGATTTTAAGAAAGAACCTGAGCTACAGTCATTCAGGTAAGCTGCTCCTGAATTCTTGACC
The DNA here is from genome assembly GCA_963574415.1 of Tarsius wallacei. Lineage (NCBI taxonomy): Eukaryota > Metazoa > Chordata > Mammalia > Primates > Tarsiidae > Tarsius > Tarsius wallacei. The sequence goes on from CAUYQG010029170.1 coordinate 31,743, forward strand.
CACAGAAATTGTGCAATAATAAATGTTTGTATGCAGGGTGCAGTAACTCATACCTGTAATCCCAGCACTTTGGAAGGCTGAGGTGTGAGAATTGCTTGAGCCCAGAAGTTTGAGACCAGCCTAGGTAACATACTGAGACCTTGGCTCTACAGAAAAATCAAAAAATCAAAAATTAGCCAGGAGTGGTGGCAAGTGCCTGTAGTCCTAGCTACCCACTAGGCTGAAGCAGAAGGATCACATGAGCCCAAAAGATCAAGGCTATAGTGAGCCATGGTCGTGTCACTGCACTCCAGGATGGGTAACAGAGCGAGAGACTAACTCAAAAAAAAAAGTTTGTTGTTTTTAAACTATATGCTGGGGATAATTTGTTACTCGAAAGAGATAGCTAATACACTCACCAAAACAACCAGTGAATTACATGAAGTCATTAAATATTTAAAAACATTTCTCAAATGCTAATTGTCAATATCTTTGCTCCCTTAAGAATGCATAGTTTGCCTCAGATGTGTTCTGCCCTCCATAAAATTTTCTGAGATTATCCTAGGAAAATTAAAGAGATATCCTAAGGGCAATTGGGAAAAAGCCTTCATATATAACTGAAATTATAGAGTATGAAGTTGAAAAAAATTATACATATGTGTATAGTTAAATATAAATATGTATGTACTAGGGCATACCCCTCAAAAAGAGTGGTGTTATTTTTTTGGAGGTTGAATCCTTGTAGTATAGGTGTCATCCACTAGAAACCAATTAGCATCAGCTAGTGTTGTGAGAGGCTGTGTTTGACTTCAGTGATTTTTTTGTTGGGGGGGGAGAAGACTTTTGAACACATTTGCCCATTTTGTGATGTGAGACTTGCAAGCACACCTGCCTATTTTAGTTCAGCAGTTTTTAACCAAAAATGGCATGACCCCTGTGCCCCACCTTCCCCATTCATCCAATCTTAGCTGGAGTGGCTTTTTTCCCCCCCAGATGAAAACAAAGTCTGCAAAAGGAACCTTTTTGCCAATGCTGAAGAGGTGAAACAAAAAAATGGCAGAAGCACTAAAAGGCATCAAAACTGATGACTTAAAAAACTGTTTTGAGCAGTGGAAAATCATCTTGATAGGAGTATTGCATCAAATGGAGAGTATTTAGACGGTGACTGAAGCTTAAGCATGTAAGAATAAACAAACAATTTTTATAAATAAACTCTGGATATGGAGATACCTGATCTGGGATACTATTAGTACAAACTTATTGGTGCATATGTCTCATTTCCCCTGTATATATAGACATGACCTGGCATGTGAAACTACCTTTTCTTTGAAAATTTGAAAGAGGAAGGAGTTTGGAATTGGGGAATGTGTTAGGTTTGGTGGGTATAGAGAAAGAGAGAGAGAGGAAGAGAGAGAAAAAAAATCAGAAATTAGGTAAGAAGTCCTACAATCAGCCATCTGCAAGCTGAAGATACAAAAAAGCCAGTATCAGTCCAAATCCAAAGTCCAAAGGCCTGAGAACCAGAGAAACTAATGGTGTAAATGCCAGATCAAGTGCAGAAGATGAGATGAGATGTCCCACCTCAAGTAGTGAGACAGAGAAAAGGGAGAAAATTCCACCTTCCTCCACCTTGTGTTCTAATAAATTGTATGAAGCCCACCCACGTATTGGGGAGGACACTCTACTTTGCAGAGTCCACTAATTCAAATGCTGATTTCACCCAGAAATACAAACACACTCAGAAATAATGTTTACCTAGATATTCCCTGATCCAGTCAAGTAGACAAATAAAATGAGCTATCACAGGGAATGATGCAAATAGTAGACTATTGAGTAAAATATAAAAATTATGTGTCCCATGGTCAGACCCTAGGGTTAGGTTTGATTTCCTACAGCAGAGAAGGAAGAATCAGAAACTGACTTAACCATTCAAGAAAGATTATGTCACCCAGGCTTATGATCATCTGTGCTTGTGTCCAGAGTCCTATAAAATAAGAAAACTGAGTTAGAGTAAAAATCATTCTCCTATTCTTTCCTACAAACCATTATTACCTTGTATAACATAAATTAGCATCATTGTGAAAAAAAAAAAAAACAGAGGTCATATAATGAACAGTGGCAGGAAGTTTCCAGTATCTAGCTTCACAGACATAACAAAGGACAGCAGATATAAGAGCAAGAGGAGACAAAATAAGGCAGACTCCATGTGGTGACTGCAGTGGACAAGTTTCTTGCTTAAATGAGACCCTCCTTTGCAAATGCTCAGAAAAACTGGTGTATTCTTAAAGTGATTAATCTCTTAGGAATTAGAAATCTCGTAGGTGAGAAAAGTACAATTACTCATAACCACAGTCTAGGATTTCTTACATATACATTAGCATTTACAAATATGCTTCCAACTGCTAGATGTTTGTTTCCTTCCTTCCTCTCTCTCTTCCTCCTCTTTTGTCTTTGTTTCATTTCTTCTTCCTTACATCTAACCTCTCCCCTTTTTCTCACATTCAACCTTTTATATTTTATGCTATAAAATATAGTGGCTCACTTTTTCTCTAGAATCTGGATGTACTGGCTAAGAGTGAGAACTCTGATCTCTTTTTTTTTTCAATTTTTAATTTTTTTTGAAGATGTGGGGTTCAATTCATGGTTAGGTATATAGATGTTCATTTTGTAGGTACCCTTGTTGATGGGGTGTGCCCCCCTCCCCTGGCAGTTTCCCACTACTGCCAATCCCTTTCTTATAGCATTATGATAGTTGCTCAAGGTCAACTTGTGTGTGAGACCATTGAATCTGTGATAGAGCACTCAGTATTATAGCCTCTAAGTCCATCCAAGTTACTGCCAAGTTCATAAATTTTGTCCATCTTTATGGCTGTGTAATATCTCATCATGTATATGTACATTTTTTAATCCAGTCCTCTTTAGATGGGCGGCATGGTTGGTTCCATGTTTTTGCTATTGTGAATAATGCTGCAATAAACGTGTGTGCAGGTATCCTTTTCATAGAATGATTTGAGTTCCTCTGGGTATATTCACAGTAGGGGGACTGTGGGCTCTATGGGAGGTTGATTTTTAGATCTTTTAGGAATCGCCACACTGTTTTCCACAAAGGCTGTACTAGTTTAAACTCCCACCAACAGTGTAGAAGTGTTCCATTTTTGCCACATCCTCTCCAGCATCTGTTGTTTTCTGAGTTATTGATGATGTCCATCCTGACTGGAGTTAGGTTGTATCTCCCTGATTTCAATTGGATTTATTGCCATGGGATTCTTGCCACACATACATATCCTGTTTCGTGTTAGACACCTCAATCTATTTTCTAACTTTGACCATACCCTGTGGTCGGTCACATATCCATGGAATCTAGAAAATGTAGTAATCATCCTATGTCATTTCAGATTTCAGTTAGTGGGGGATTAAGTGTTACCTTGAAGACTTTCTGTTGCAGCAGGTTGAAACTTGGCATACACTTTGACAGCCAGATGTGATATTTCTTCCTGATTGCATGGCTCATAGTCACTTTAATAATGAATTGTTTTCCCAAGTAAAACTTGGTAGAGGTGCAACATCTGGTTTCTAGTGAAAAAGCCGGCTTAATTTACTCAAATCCCTGGTGTGATTTACAAAGCACCAAAGAAGGTGGAACACTTTGACACGTTGTAGAATACCGACTGACTATGTCTACATTGGCAAGGGTTTTCTAAATGGCTCATTTAAAGCAATCAGGGAATCTTTTATTTGGTACCACCCTAACAGCTGAAATGTTTACATTTCTAAATGAAAACCTTTTTTTGCAGTTGAAAACATTTCCAAGAAAAAGTAAATGCTTTGGTCATTAAAGGTAGAGACAATGTTTTCCTTTGAATGGTGGAAATTGTAAAATATTTTCTAAATAATACTAAACATTATGCAAAAAATGTAAGCATTTGATAAAGTCCTGGCTTCAAGTACAGTTATTAGTAAAACTTTAAGCATGTTCAGATTTTCATATGGGCAATCAATACTTGCAGTAGAATAGTTGGAAAACACACACTACAATAGTGAAAACACACACTACAATAGCAAATTAAATGCCAATGTGGAGTAAATTATCAAAATAATTAAATCAGCCTTTTCATGTATGCACTTTTATAAATTACTAACAAGACAGAATCAATGCCTTGATTTTGTGATTTAAAAAATTTCTATTTCTTTAAGATGGTGAACTCCGTTTTTGAGTAATTCATATTTAAATCACATTTACAAAGCATACATTACATTACGCGATAGATTGCACTATGGAAAAAGTTGAGACTTGGTTTTAGACTATGAAAATGTCTCTGTTATAATCAGCATTTCTGTTGTGGTTTGTTGTGTATGTATTTTTTTTTCGTGTACTACATAATTGGTTCATGGAGGAAAACATGTAGGTACCACCAGGTTTTAAGCATGTAGAGTACATCATAACAAAATCAGAGAAGTTATAATGAGCTAAATCTAATAAAACTAATTTTTCTATAGCAAACGGAAGTGGATAAATATAATTTTCTACAAAAATGAAGAGATTATTATCTTAGGTTTAAATGATATATAGCAACAAATCATAGAGAAAGTAGAAAGTCACACAAGGCTTCTTATGAACTTATAATTTTAGCACTGAATAAGTATAAAGCTGGCCTGAAGTAACTTTTATGCCAACAGGACTAATTATATTTTTAGTGATATCTAGGTATCAATTAGTAAATATTTTTGCTATTTCTCTATATATTTATATACCAACTCATAGGACAATAGGTATACTCCATTTTCATATTTGTGTGTTATTTTGTCAATTTAAAACTTTCATCTTTGCTTTTGGCTTTTAAAATCAAGAATGAATTGAAGAATTAAAAGTTTCTGTCATAAATCATGATTGGAGACCTCATGTAAATTATCTCATGTAACTCTACAGCCTCTCTAGCCCATGGTATTATTGTTCTTTTGTAACAGATTAAATAAACCAGGGTCTACCCAGTTGCACTGAAATTTTTTTTTTTTTTTTTTTTTTTTTGAGTTGGCGTCTCACCCTGTCGCCCAGACTGGAGTGCAGTGGCCGCTCCCGGCCACCGCAGCCTCGACCCGCTGGGCTCCAGCGATCCTTCCGCCTCAGCCTTCCAAGGAGCTGGAATTACAGGCGCGCGTTACCACGCCCGGCTAATTTTTTTGATTTATTGTAGAGACGAGGTTTCGCCTGCCCAGGCGGGTCTCGAACCCGCGGGCTCAGGCAATCCACTCACCTCAGCCTCCCAAGGCGCGGGATTACAGGCTGAGCCACCGAGCCCGG